>CAUYPK010021545.1:0-67222 GCA_963574355.1 Loris lydekkerianus
TCTTTTTCTCCATCTGTTGTTTCTCAAATATCTTCATTTTTAAATAATCACATGTCCAAACTGTGATTCTTTCATTAATGAGAATATTTGTACATCATGGAATATTATGCAGCCTTAAAGAAAGATGGAGACTTTACCTCATTCATGTTTACATGGATGGAGATGGAACATATTCTTCTTAGCAAAGTATCTCAGGAATGGAAGAAAAAGTATCCAATGTACTCAGCCCTACTATGAAACTAATTTATGGCTTTCACATGAAAGCTATAACCCAGTTATAACCTAAGAATAGGGGGAAGGGGGAAAGAGAGAGGAGGGAGGGGGAAGGAGAGCAGAGGGAGGGTGATTGGTAGGATTACACCTGTAGTGCATCTTACAAGGGTATATGTGAAACTTAGTAAATGTAGAATGTAAATGTCTTAACACAATAATTAAGAAAATGCGAGGAAAGCTATGTTAACCAGTATGATAAAAATGTGTCAAACGGTCTATAATACCAATGTATGGTGCCCCATGATTGTATTAATGTACACAGTTATGATTTAATAATAATAAAAAAAGAAAATATGTATAAGCAATTATATCTTTATTGATAGGCATTTATAATTTTAAAAGCAAATTTCTTCATTAATAAAGGGTCAAAATCTTCCAGACTTTATAAGAAATGGACTAATTAATTATAGTACAACTGGAAGACTCCAAATTTATTTCTAATGAGACAAAATTTTACACTTTAAGCTTTACTCTGTGTGTGGGGATTCATACAGTGGAAACTTGGCCAGTGCATAATGGTTAAGTACAAAAAAATCCTTCAACAACTGACTGAAAGCCTAGATTTCAACACCATGGATTTCATCCACAAAAAATCTACCAAAATAAAATTTTAAAAAAGAAAAAAAGTTTCAGTTATCCATACACTTAAAACACTTATGGATTTTCTTACTACCCTAGGCACAACATAGTCAGAAATAGAAAGGAGAAACATTGTATTTTGTCAGAGTGTTAATGGAAAGGATAAAATGGAAAAATCAGCCATTCTGAGTTTCTGGTGTCATGGTGAATTTATAGAAGAAACCTTTCTCCAGCTTATGAAGAGATAGCTCTCCAGTGAATAAAATAATTATTTAATTTTATTAAGATAAGGATTATATTTCATAATTATCCTGATTAAAAAGAAAGTTTAAGATATTCTAGTTCAACAGACTCATCACACCAACACACAAATACTTATCACAAAAACCTACACTCTTCTTACAGGATAAAAGCAGAGAACATTCTATTTCTGAGCTCATTCTTAAAGCAGAAATAATACTAAACTACTTACCTTTTTATAGGATATAAAAGTGTAGGTTTATATTAGAGAGAGGGAAGAGAGTGGGGGGAGAGAGGGGGAGGAACAGAAGAGAGCAGAAAGTCAGAAGTGAGAGAAGGGGAGAAGGAGGGACAGAAGGAGAGTGAGAGAATAGCACAACATCCAGAGAATGAAAGGAAGAATGCCAGCCAACAGCTTGTCTTTTAAACAAATACTGGATTATTTATTAATGGGCTTATTGAGCCTCTCGTACTATATACATCCTGATAAGTTGGCAGGGTTTTCATTACGGGATATGTATTACTCTAATATCAATTATTCAAAAACGCACTTACAATCCTAAGACCAGAAATAGATTTCATCTCCAAGAATTGGGTTCTGGACAGCTTTTCCCCTCCCCCATGCTGGAATCACAAATTTTGAGTCTATATGAAAGTCATGCATAAGGAAAAATCCAAGTGGAGAAAATCCTTAGACTGTCTCCAATGATTGTGTTTTATATTCTAACTAAGTGACTTGATTGGTGGCTGTGGGCTCTTAGGATGGGAAATAGTTACCTGTAAGGCTAAGTCATGATAAGAGGGTTTGAACTTTCAGCTCTATCCATCAACCACATGGTTGGGAAAGAAGACTGAAGAACTGAGTTCACTCATTAATGATCAGTAATATAGTCAGTCATACCTTCATAACAAAACGTCTATAAAAATCTCTGGATGAAGTAGTTCTGAAAGTTTCCAAGTTGGTGAACAAGATAAGGTGCCTGGAGATTAGTGTGACCAGAAAGGCCTAGAAGCTTTATATCCCACCCTCCCTTTTTTTTCATAAATAATTTTCTTTTCAAGAGGTTCACATGTGCTTTGAAAAGTTTGATTCAATCCCAGCCTCAAGCCCTGCTCTTTGTTCTATAAAACTGAACCACCACCAACCCTGGGAAAAATGGTTTTTCCTTTAGTGTCATTTCAAGGGCATACTTACCAGTAAGGAAAACAGTCCATGTTGGGTTTCTAAGTGTGCTACTCCAGGCGGTACCCAGGGAATGGTGCCTTCACAGTCAAAGATGCCACAGCCATCAGAAGGTATCAGCCCTGGCCTTCAGAAGCACCTGTCAGTATTGGGAGAAAACTGTCTAGGCCTATGCATTTCTTCCATTTGGCTACTTCTGGGTGGCATTCTTTAGAAAAATCCAATAATGGTAAACAAAGCAGTTTCCTGGGTTCTATGACCCATTCTAGAGAATTGTCAAACCTGAGGAAGAAATAGTAGGGAACCTTGGATCTGTAGCTAAGTTGGACAGACATGTAGGTAGCCTGCACACCCCACTGAGTCTGGTGAAGTAGGACAGCCTTGAGGAAATGAGCTCTAACCTGTAGGGCAGTGCTAACTTCTCATACTAAACATCGGAATTGAATTGAATTGGAAATTGAATTGTAGGAAAACCAATTGGGGAAAATTGGTGTTAAAAAGAGAATTGGTGTTGGAGAATTGGCAAATTGGTATTGTTAGAAACCTACCCCTGTGACACATTCAGGAGACAAAGTCCTACTCTTAATCACAAGAAAGTAAAGTAAGGGAAGGGGAATTCAAATGAGAGAAAATTCTAATTTATCTAAATGTTGTATGGAGCTATATGTAATAAACTAAATTTATTAATCCTTATTTCTATTTCAATTAAAATTTATAGGATATATATTTGCAAAATTAACTGGAATGATATAAAGATATTTTTTTTTTGTTTGTTTGTTTTTCAATTTTTGGCCAGGGCTGGGTTTGAACCCGCCACTTCTGGCATATGGGGCCAGCGCCCTACTCTGTTGAGCCACAGGCACCGCCCATATAAAAGATTTTTAAGGGCCATCTGTTATGAATTTTTATAGGTATACATTTTCTTGAATATTTAATAAAGCTTTGCAGCTTTAAAAATACACATTTTACAAAATTTTTAATGATAGCTTATTGCAATAATAAAATGCCACGTGCATTATACAAATTAAGAACAACTTATGTGAAGAAAAATGGGAAAATTAGAGTGGGAGTTAGGATATGCCCCCCCAAATTCATTTAATTGCAAGTGTTAGTCTCTAGACTCTATTGAATCCCATATTCTCTTGAAAATCAGAAACAATGTGATAAAACAAGTGTAAAGATTTCTGAATGAGAATGTTTATGCATATTCTATATCAGATTTGCAACACTAGATGTGAGTAAGCAAATTACATTAGTTTTCAAGTTTTTAAATAGTTTGTCAGAAGATAAAATCACTGATCTCTTACAGATCCATTGTGCTATACACAGAATACTAAAACACTCTAAAAGTTAACAACTATTTATTGTATTACATAAATTATTAAATACAGTCATGCATTACTTAATGATGATCCATAGCACTACACATGTTTTCAAATCAAGGTTTTAAAAGTTATTGAAAATGTTAGTATATAACTTTATGTAAAAAGTTAGTGTTTGATTTTTAATCAATTTATAAGCTGTAAATCGAGTCTTCTTCTGAAATATTCTAATGAAAATATTTATTATGCCCTCTTTCCTTTACACCACTATAAAGTACATGTCTTGCATTACTTCATCAAGAATATTTGACCAATGGAAAATTCCAGTATTACTATCCATTAGTCTCTACATTTCTTAACTTTATCACTGTTTTATTTTGGGGGTGGTGGTGAACAAACATTTTTCCTTTGCTCAATTATAACCCATTTGGAAAATATTCTCTGATTCCTCAGAGACATTATTTCATCTTAATTTTACTCCCAAATTTTTTGTGTCTTCTTTTCCATTTATCAAAGACTTCAGACATTCAGACACATGAACTCACACACTTTTGAAGAACTAAAATTAGGAATGGATTAAGAATGACATTAAGTGTAAGATGATAAAGAAATGCAAGATTCTATTAACAATAGAAGATTCTATTAACAATGGCTTAGTCAAAATTGTCCCTCCCAATCCATCTTGCAAAATCCAAATTGACCAACCAACAGATGCTTGGGAAAGGGCCCTCAGTTTGCTGTGATCAAAGACACTTTTATGTTTAATATAACCCCGGTTTCCCAACACCTCCCAAGAATGTAAGCCATGAACAATTCTCAGAAGAAAACTGAACTTTTACCTTCCAAATTTTATCCTATGAAATTTCTAATTTCTATTAATCTTATGAACAGGAATCTTGAGCTATTTTCAAGTAGCAGTTAGTTTTTTTAATAAAATCTTGCAATAATGACTTGCATTTGGATATTTCATTCACAAAGAATAAGAGTAATGCACTCTGTTTTCCCTCAACAATGATAATAATAACTGAAAAAAAAAAAATTTGCCCTCAAAGAAAACATGATATTTAAAGCTGGGTACCCTATGGTGCACATTGTGAGGGTGCATGACACACCTCCTGGGTGAGGGGCTTTTATATAACTGTAACTTTACCCTGGAAGTGAGAACTATGCAGTCTAAAAAGTTGCACTCTCATTAATTTGAATAAAAGAAAAAAATGAAAACTAATAAACTTTATTAATCACAGGAAGGGGCAACAGCCAGAATGCCAATGTTTTCTTGCACCATTTCACCACCCACCACAGGGCAAAATGAAGAGTGCCCCCAGACACTTGCACAGGCTTGCTTTATAAAGCAGAAGCTCTGACATTAGGGGACCTGAATATATTGTAATATACAGGAACAGCATCATTCTATTTGTTTAACTTTATTCACAAATTTGGATATCATAAATACTACACATAGTATCATAAATACTATATATGATGATTTTAATTATTAATTTTGGAATAAATAAATTACTAAGTATTGCTACTTATGGGCATTATTTTTCAAGAACTTACCTTAAGTTATGAAAATATCCTATAATATGTATTAATAGCATTTGAAATGTCAACATGGAGGTGAGGAAAAGTTTTGGAAATCATATATGACAAGTCTTAAAAATACATCTGGTTGAAGTTTTTTTTACAGATAATTAAAAGTCAGGCGCAGTAGGTTGCACCTGTAATCCCAGGTATTTCAAAGGGTGAGGTAGGAATTGAGATGTCAGAAAGAACAGAATGGTATTTTTTACCTCCAGGTCTTCCCTCATTGTTTTCTCAGAAATGTGAGCTATTTGGTTCTCTTGACTGAGCTAAAGGTATATTTTTCATAAAATAAGAATATGACACAAATGCAAACACATCCCAGGAAACCTCAAAAGCTGCTACTACTATATTTTGTTGGTGCTTAGGTTTCTTTCTTTTCAACTTTACTCCATATCCTCCTTTTCTTGGACAAAATTCAGGTAACATTTTCATTCTGTAATATCCTCATATCTTTTGTATCCCTTGTGCAAGCAACTCTTTTCCTACCTGAAGTCTCCTAGATGAAGAGCTTAGTTTTGTCAATGCTTTAAAGCATAAGTTGCAAGCTCAAATATCTAGAGAGTCATCTGGAGCATTAGAGATAAGAAACCTTGTATTACTCTAATTTCTAAGACACAATAGGACAGACTGCTTATTTTTTAAAAAGAATAATTTTCTGTAATTACTTAAGAATCCTTTTCATAGTGCTGTACTGCAATTAAGTGTAAAGTTCAATTTGTCCAGCCAAGGTAAAGTGTTTGTTGGATAGAAAACTCCCATTCAAAACACCATGCCTGGGCTGTCTGTTGTAATGCCAGACGTTAAGTTGTCAGTCTTAGCTTTAAAACATTCTATGACTGACATTTTAGCAATGGAATTCATTTTAGTTTTCATTTGTTGTCATCCTCCTAGCAACTCTGATATATTTTCATTACACTTTTTTTCATTCAACCTTATCTTTATTTATAGCCTGTAATTAGCTAGTGTAGTAATATTAGAGCAGCTCCTGTGCTTTTTTCTCACCGTCTATAGTGACACACAAAACAGCTCATATCAGAAATACTGATATGAAATATATCATGAAATGTACAAAAACAAATCTGTGGACTCTTTTATTTTCTATATTAGATTCATTGAAATATGCAATAAAATGTAATTTTATTCTCAACATATGTTTTCTGCAGTTTTAACATGAAATAAGTCTATATATATAATTATACATATTTACATATAATTATTATAAAATAATACTCATATATGTATAATTGTATATAACTTTATGTAAAATTATATATATATGTATGTGTGTGTGTGTGTATGTGTGTGTATGTATATGTGTGTGTTATTGTGATGGTGGTATAAACTCCCCATTCCTGAGTTAGGGGATTTAGGTTGTTTCCACATCCTGGCAAGTGTAAATTGAGCTGCCATAAACATTATAATGCAAATGTCTTTGTGATAAAATGATTATTTTTTTCTGGGTAGATGCCTAATAGTGGGACTGCTTGTCTAGCGAAGTTCTAGTTTGAGTTCTTTGAGAATTCTTCATATTCTTTTCCAAAGAGACTGTATTAGTTTGCAATTCTACCAACAGTGTAGGAGTGTCCTCTCTGCACACCCATGGCGGCATCTACAACTCTGGGACTTTGTAATGTGGGCAATACTCATTGGGGTTAAGTGACATTTCAAGGTGGTTTTGATATGCATTTCTCTGATGATTAGGAATAATGAGTATTTTTCATATGTTCATTAGCCTTTCATTTATCTTAATCAGAGAAAGTTCTATTCATGTCTTTTGCCCAGTGATACATGGGATGGTTTGCTCTTTTTCTTGATTAATTTGGGTTTGTATGGATCATAGTTATCAAGCCTTTGTCAGATTCATAACATGCAAATATCTTTTACCATTCTGAAGGTTGTTGATTTGCTTTGTTGTGTCCTTAGCTATGCAAGACGTTTTTAGTAGAAGTCCCATTTGTTTATTTTTGTTGTTGTGATTGCCACTGATGTCTTCTTCATAAAATCACTTCCCACCTGTCATTCAGAGTTTTTCCCACACTGTATTCAAGAATATTTATCATTTTGTGACTTAGATTTAAAGTTTTTATCCATTTTTCATCAATTTTTATAAGTGGTGAAAAGTACAAGTCTAGTTTCAATCTTTCACATGTGGTTATCCATTTCTCCCAGCACCATTTATTGAATAGGGATTCTTTTCCCCAGTGAATGATTTTGTTTGGTTTATGAAAGATCTGGTGGCTATAAGAGATTAATTTTATCTCTTTATTTTTCCATTCATTTCTGAATGTATATGTGTCTATTTTTGTGTCAATACCATGCTGTTTTATGCTGTTTTGATCACTGGACACTTATAGCCTAAAGGCTGATAGCATGGTGACTCCTAGTTTTGTTTTGTTACTAAAAGTTGCCTTGGCTAAACAGGGTTTTTGCTGGTTTCGTAAAAAATGAAGAAATATACTTTCCAAATCTTGAAAGTTTAATGTTGGTAATCTAATGAGGTTTGCCTTAAATCTATGGATTGCTTTTGGGTAGTATAGACGCTATAACAATATTGATCCTTCCTAGCCAATAGGATGGTATGTTCTTCTATTTATTGCTGTATTATGCTGTTTCTTTACTTAGGGTTTCATCATTCTTTCAGTAGAGGGCCTTCACCTCTTTTGTTAGATATAGTCCTAAGTATTTCATTTCATTTGAAGCTCCTGTGAAGGGAATTGTGTCTTTGATTAGATTTTCAACTTGGCTGTTATTGGCATATACAAGGCTACTGATTTATGGACATTGGTTTTATATCCTGAGACTTTACCATATTTCCTGAGCACTTCAAGGAGTCAGGTATTTGAGTCTCTGGGGTTTTCTAAGTACAACATCATATCATCAGCAAAGCGGAAATGTTTGACTTCTTCTCTTCCCATATGGATGCTCTTAATATCCTTCTCTTGCCTGATTGCATTGGCTAGAACTTTTAGAACTAGGTTGAATAGAAAGTAGTGGTGATATAGGATATCTTTGTTTGGTTTTAGTTCCAAGTGGAAAAGCTTTCATTTTTACTCCATTCAGTACAATATTAAGTATAGGGCTGTTGTAGAAGTCTTCATCAGTTTACAAAATGTGTCACCTAAACTTATATTCTTAGGGCGCCGGCCCCATATGCTGCAGGTGGCAGGTTCAAACCCAGCCCCAGCCAAAAACTGCAATAAAATAAAATAAAATAAACCTATATTCTTACATGTTCTTGTTAGAAAAGGATAATGAATTTTAGCAAATGCTTTTTCTGCATCTATTGAGAGGATCATATAGTCTTTCTTTTTGCTTCTATTTATATGGTGAATTACATTTATGGATTTGCATATGCTAAACCAACTTTGCATCACTGGGAGAAAGCCTACGTGATCATGATGTATAATGTTTTTAATGTGTAGTGGTAGTCTATTGACTAAATTTGATTGACTATTTTTGCATCAATACTCATTAGTAAAATTTTTCTGTAGTTCTCCTTTTTAGTTGGATCCTTTCCTAGTGTTGATACCACAGTGATTTTTGCCTCATAGAACATGTTAGGAAAGGTTTCATCCTTCTCAATATTTTGGAATAGGTTCTGCAGTATAGGTACAATCTCTTCTTTGAAGGTATGATAGAATTCTGTTGTGAAGCCTTCTAGTCAAGGGCTTTTTGTTGTTATTGTTGTTGGAAAGTTTTATTTTGTTTCTTTGAACTCATTGCTTGATATTGCTCTGTTCAAGAGATCTATTTCTTCTTGGTTAAGTTTAAAGAGATGGTGTGAATCCAGGTATTGGTCCATTTCTTCTACATTTTCAAATTTCTGGGCATAGAGTCTCTAATAGTAGTCAGAGATGGTCTCTTATATCTCAGTGGTATCTGTTGTTATTTACCCTTTTCCATTTCTGATTGAAGTTATTCAAGTTATTACTTTTCTGCTTCAAGTTAATCTGGCCAAAGGTTATCAATTGCATTTATCTTTTAAAAGAATCAACTTTTTGTTTCATTGATTTTCTAAATGATTCATTGTTTTCAATTTCATTTATTTCTGATTTAGTTTTGGTAATTTATTTTCTACTGCTGGGTTTGAGTTTGGATTGCTCTTCCTTTACCATTAAGATTATTCATTAGGTTGTTCATGTGCTCTCTTTCTTTCTTTCACATGTAGGCATCTAATGTGAAAAATTGTCCTTTTAGGACTGTTTTCAAGGCAACCCACAGGTTTAGGTAGCTTGTGGGTTCATTGTTGTTATGTTTGAAGAATTTAATCATTTCTACCTGGCTTGGAGCCTGTAGCTCAAGTGGGTAGGACACCAGCAACATACACCAAAGCTGGTGGGTTCAAATCCAGCCCCAACCTGCCAAACAACAATGACAACTACAACCAAAAAATAGCTGGGCATTGTTCTGAGTGCCTATTGTCCTAGCTACTTGGAAGACTGAGGCAAGATAATTGTTTAATCCCAATAGTTTAAGGTTGCTGTGAGCTGTGATGCCATGGCCCTCTACCCAGGGTGACAGCTTGAGACTCTGTCTCAAAAAAAAAAATTCTTTCTTTATCTCTTCTTTAACCCAGCTGTCATTCACTATATGGTTGTTTTATTTCCATTCCTTTGTGTAATTTATTCCTTTGTGTGGGAAGTGAAATTTTTCTTGAAGTTGAGTTCCACCTATTGCCTTGTGTTCTGAGAAGATACAGGTATAACTTTAATTCTTTTAATTTTTTAATGTTTAATTTATGGTCCAGAATATGATCTACTTTGTAGTATGTTCCATTAAATGATGAGAAGAACATATATTCTTTAGTTTTGGCATGATGAATTCTATATACGTCTACTAAGCTCATTTATTCTAGTGTTGCATTTAAGCCTCTTTTATCTTTGTTTAGTTTCTGTTTAGATGATATGTACAGTTCAACCAGAGGGGTTTTAAAGTCCTCACCTATTATGGTGTTATAGGGTACCTTATTGCACACACAAATCAATGTCTGTTTAATAAATCTGGATCATTTAAGTTGGGTGAATAAATATTTAGAATTAAAATGTCCTCTTGATGTATTGTTACCTTGACAAGCATAGAATGACCATTTTGTCTTTATTAACTTTACTTGCTTTAAACCTTCTTGTATGTTAAAATATTGTGATCCCTCCTTTCTTCTGGTTTCTATTTTCCTGAAATAGTGTTTTGTAACCCTTAACCCTGAGTCTTTTTTTTCCCCCAAACTTAAATGTGTTTCCTGAAGTCAACATATGGATAGCTTTCATTTTTTTATCCAATCAGCCAGCCTGTGCCTCTTCAGTGGGATATTCAAGCCATTAATGTTTCTTGAGAGAACTGATAAGTGTTGTGGAGCTCTATTAATCTTACTTTGTGAAATTTCATTGCTTAGTTTTATCGTTTGTGCCACTGTGGAAGCTAGATTTTGTCCATTAAATTCTGGGTGTTTACTTTGGTGATGGCCCATTGTGAGAATAGGCCTAAATATTTCCTGTAGACTTGATCTTCTTATAGTGAATGTCCTTAATGTTTGCATGCCAGTAAAAGTTATGATTTTTTCATGGATTTTGAAGCTTAGTTTAGCACAATACAGAATTCTTGGCTGAAAACATTATTTTGTTTAAGAAGATTGAAGTTAGCTGATTATTCTCCTCTGTTTCATAAAGTTTCAGTTGAGAAGTCCACTGCTACCTTGATGGATCTACCCCTGTAGGTTAATTGGCACTTATTCCTAGCTGCTTGTATAATTTTCTCTTTCATCTTGACTTTGTACATATTCATTATAATGTGTCTTAGAGCTACTCTGGTGGTATTGAAAAGACCTAGAGTTTTCTATCCCTCTAAAAAGAGTGTTTCAAAAACTGTAGTGATACTTGTAAAGTTTTTATTTATGATATCCTCCAGGAAGGCATCCATTTCTTTGAGATATTCTTCTTCCCCTTCAGAAATACCTTTGATTTGTATGTTTGGATGGTTCATGAAGTCCCATAATTCTCTCAGTGAATGTTCTGCTTTCTCTGTCTTCTTTTCTGCCACTTTAACTGCCTCAGTTAGCTCAAAAGCTTTATTCTCTAGCTCTGAGATACTTTCTTCTCCATGGTCTAATGTGTTGTTGATATTTTCTACTGCATCTTTCAGTTCCCTGATTGACTCCTTTTAGTCCTTAAGCTCTACTATATGCTTTCTATATTCTTCATATCTTTCATCCATTTTTGGTTCTGTTTTACCACTTTCTCATCAAATCCCTCTATTGTTTTTGCCATCCATTTTTTATATTGTCTTATGCCATTTCCAGTTATTCTTTATAGGTAGAATCCTCTGCAGGAGTTGCCTTATGATAGGGGGGTAGGAGGTTGCTCCATTCTGGTCTTCAATTTGTCAGAATTTTTCTGTTGGTTCCTCTTCATGTGCAGTTTCTTCTTATTCAATTGCTTCTCCCACTTTTTCTTTCTCACTAGCTCCTTTGCTTTAAATTACCATCTCTCAGAACTTAAGTGTTGAAGTGGCCTTTTAGCATAAGACCAAAAGGAAGAAAAGGTAAACAGTGATATGGGAAAAAAAAAAAAAAAGAAAAAAAAATGAGGTGGTAGAAGGAAAGAAAGAAAGAAAAGAAGAGGAAAAGGAGAGTAAGAGAGAATGAGAATGACAGGTAAGGACTGGGTGCAGTGGCTTGTGCCTGTAATCCCAGAATTCTGGAAGGCCGAGGCAGGCAAATTGCCTGAGCTCATGAGTTTGAGAACAGACTGAGCTAGAATGAGATCCAGTCTCTAAAAATAGCCAGGCATTGTGGCAGGTACCTGTAGTCCCAGCTACTCGGGAGGCTAAGGTAAGAGAATCACTTGACTGAAGAGTTTGTGGTTGTTGTGAGCTATGTCTCCATGTCACTGTACTGAGGGTGACAAAATAAGACTCTGTTTCAAAAAAAGAGAGAGAGAGAGTGACAGGAAAAATGGTGATGTTCAGCAGAGTTTTTTAAATCACATCCTCAGCTTTAGGACTTTGGGAGGCAAGGCTGGTTTGGTCCTTCAAACTCAGGAGCTCATTTACCATCCTCCATAAAAGCAAGACCCTACCTCTGACAAATATAGAAAAAAATCAGGAGAATTTCTCAGACCTGCCAATACCTTCCTTCCAAAGGTCAAAGTTTGAAGGACACCCAAGACTGTGAGTTTGTGTTTTCCTTTAGTCAGTACAATGCCATGAACCCACAGCCAGACCAATGCTATGACCTCCAGCCCTTAGAATAGAGGAAAAAAAAATGAAAAAAAAAATTAAAATAGATAAAAAATTTTAAAAATAATTGTATAACATAAAGAAGAAAAAGCTGTTGTATAAGAAATTTAAGTGAGAAAGATGAGAAAATGAGAAATATTTCTACCAAAAGAGAGGAGAGAAATAAAAAAGAAAAAAAGAAAAAGGGATTAAAAATTTTTTAAAAATGAAAAATCCCTTCCCTTGCAAAAAAAGTAAAAATTAGCAATACAAACAAACAAACTACACAACAACAGCATGAGAAAAGAAAGAGAAAAAACTAAGGGACAAACTTTAAAAAGAAGCAAAAAAAGGTAAAAAAAAAAAAAATGTAAAATAATGTGTGTGTGTGTGTGTGTGTGCGCGTGTCTGTGTGTTTGTGTGTTGCAATACCTGCCTGGACATTAGGTGGTAGTTTGGTGTTAGAAGACAGAAAACACACACTGGATTTTCCTTATATAATGGGGCTTAGAAGCCATTCTTTATTTTTAAAGAAGACCAGGTCTTGTCCTTCTGGAGTCTTTGCCCTCAATCCAGACCTGTTCTTTTCATCATTATTCAGTCCTTTTGGTACTGAGGTTTCAAAGCTCTCACCAGACTTCTCAGGAGGCCTGTGAGACAGTGTCTACTGATGACAAAATCACCTTTGGGGGGGGTGCAGCCAGCATGCCAGAGCTGGGCATGTACCACAGACTGTTCCCCTTGTGCAATTGGTCTTCCCACAATGGCTGTGCCCCACCAGCAGCCCAGATGACAGGAGAACAATTCAGCCCCCTGGCCATGGGATGCAGTTTGTGTCTACTCATTGCACCAATGAGCAACCCAGTTTGAAATCAAAATATTGCAGGACATCCCTTTCCCATCCCCAGACCTCCATGGGAGAGTCGGCTGACAAGCTGCTGCTTTCCATACCAAGCACCTGCCCTCTGAGTTGGTTTTTCTAAGCTCCCGACCTCCTCCTTGGCTCCTGAAGTCTCCTGCTGGTTCACTGTTCCACCAGAGTAATATTTCTGTGAATATTCCCCCAGCTAGAGGTGGAAGACATCCACTTTCACATGTCTCACCATGAGCAGCTGGCAAGGACATGTCTCTAGACTGCTATCTTCCAAAATATATTTATAATATAGCCTCTCAAGAAAACTGCCTCATGGAATCTTCTTAGAAATAATTCATTTGATTAATATATTAAAAATATGTCTTCATTTTAAAGAAATACATATTCCCTAAAATAGACAATTTTTTCATCAGCACACATGGAACACTTGGTTGGTCCAGTTCTGTGCTATGGTGAGGTCTTAATAAACTTCAGTTCCTCTTTTTATGCACATCCTAAAATTGGACTCACATTCAGCAACAAGAGAGAACCAATATCCTTTAACCAGCATCTTGGAAATTGCCAACAGTTTTGTGTGATTATCTATCATTTTTTTGCACAGCTGGCCACTATCTCTGCCATTGCTATACCCTGAAACTAATTTCCTGCTACATAGCTATACAACAGCTGCAAATGAAAGAAAAAAAAAAAAAATGAAACAAAACAAGAGAACTAAAAATGCATACATGTGATGCAAAAGATTTTAGCTTACAAAACCAGAGACTGAATTTTGAAACCAATAATTGTACTTTAATATTGAGTGAGCTAGTAGGGTAAAAAAGGACAAAGTTTATCTTTGATAGTCAGAAGTTTGTATGACCTTGAAAAATTAGTTAACATATCCTAATACTATTTCCTTATTTAAAAAGTGGAAATAATAGTACATATTTAAGATGACTTTTGAAGGTATATTTTTGTGCTTGTGTATATGAAACACCCTAGAACAATTCATGATGCATAGATTTGCTTAACAAATTATGTCTTCCCTCAGTAATTGGAAGAAAATAATTTAATATATCACAAATTCTATTTTTCTACCAAAGCAATCACATGATAGTATCATATTTGATGACAAAAGAATATATTAAAAAGTATGCAAGAAGGTATAAAAAGAGAATTTTTAGTGATCCCAGAAAGTAAACTAAGATCAGTTTTAAAACTGTAAACAATAAATAAAAAATTACAAAATCTCAATACTCATGTAAAATCATTACATTCTCGATTAGGGGATAGGCCACACAGCTTTTTGACTATATCTACCCCTTGCTCATATACAGTTGCATATAAGCAGCCTAGAATTTATATAAAAAACATTTTCGGGGAAAATTGTGAAATTGAGAATGTTTTGTCCTCCATTCTCTATAGGATATTACCTACTCTTCCCAAGCTAAATAAAAAACATAAAAGACACACATAGAATCTTCTGGAAATATTAGAAGGTGCTTACCAGAAGTGAAAATTGTCATCTTGCCCTCAGCTATATGCCATGAGTCACTTATCACTGACCTCATGTGATAGTCACAATTAAAACACAAGCAAAACTTTGTTGTGTGAACAAAATTATTTAAAATATTGTATGAAATTATCTTCAACTTATGTGTATAAATTGTATATGAAACGAAAATGAATTTTTGGCTTAGGCTTGGTTCCTGTCTTCAAGATATCTCATTATTCAGCCTTCATTGTTCACATTTTATTACCTGCTGTTATGTGATATAGAGTTCACTTCCATAAACTGCTTCTGTGGTTAGCAAGGTAAAAATTTAGAATCTGGAATAACCCTCTCTGGTCTAAAATTGTCTTAATAAAGGAGAGTTTCTGTTCTACCTGTCGAGGACAACGAATCCACACCACTTGCAAGTGAACATTATACTCTGATTTCTCTCTCTGAAATCCAAGTAGAACAAACCAGTACAAAATAATAAGTAAGTGTAAATAAACAAATATATATAGAGAGAGAGGAGAGAGAGAGAGAGACATTCAAATTAAGTAAAACAGATGGTCTTCTATAACATGGGTGGGATTCATCTAATTAATTGTAGGGCTTGAAAGACAAATCTGAGATTTCATGGAGAAAAAAAGGGATTCTTCCTCAAGACTATAACAGAAATTCTTCCTAGATTACTAGTTTGCTTACCTGCTCTATAAATTTTTGACTCTATTCCTCTACAATTGAAGGAACAAATTTCTCAAAATAAATTTTTCTCTCTCTCATGTGCAGTTAAGAGATAGGCAGATAGTTAACTGACTATAAATATTAGTCATGTCTACAAAATGCCTTACCAGCAACATCTAGTGTTAGACCAACTGGACACATAAAATTAGCCATGTCAGGAATAGAGATTCATTTCCCTTATCACCTTCTTTATAAAGAAGTGCCAGACTACAAATTCTTTTTGTTTTCTGCATCATAGCTGTATTATAAATAACTTTACTTCCTTATTGCCTAAACTCTATAAAGATATTAGCTCCTTGCTAAAATAATAAAAAATTGTCATTTTTATATCTTCAGTACATAATAGAGGTCTAATCACTTAGTTAATCCACAGATACTTATTAAATAAATAACATAATTTTTAAACATAATATTTATTGGTCCTGATTGTTCATTAGTTTTTTTACAAATGGAAACAAAATTTGGCAATATTTAGAGAGGAAAAAAAATCAATGAGTGATAAATATTAAGCTTAAATTTCTAACTGGAATATTAATAATAAACCATAATGAAATTTTCAGCATATAAGGAGCAACCCTGAATATGTGTCTTATACGACACTAATAAGGATCTACCATTTACAGATTTGCTAATTACAGGCATCCCTAGATATCGCTGATATGACAGTGGCAGATTTTTCCATAGCAGGACTAACAGATGGTAATTACAAAGTGAATGAAGCAGATTGTTACTATGCCATTGTGTGGATTGAATATTTCTGTTGTTTTAGGAAATTCATCATCTAATGACTCAGATGAATTATATCTATATTAGCAATTAGATATTTGAATCAACATATTGGAATAATGAGGACTGTACAGTTGGAAACACTTGATTAGTAAGGCAAGGATTCATTTCAGTGGTACTGGGCAAAAATACTTCCAATGGGCAAGTTTATGTCTGGTGAGGTAAAAACTAGGTTTTTTTACCTAAAACCATAGGTGAAAAACAGAGTAACCACAAGTGTTTTCCCACTACAAACCAGAATGAAAAGTTGGTTTCTCATTCTGTGTGTGTGTGTTTTATGTGTTTGTGTGTTTTATTCTCATATAAATTTGTTATGATGATCACATTCACAAAAGTAAATTATTTATAATTTTATTTTAACTGTCATAGAAAAAGACATGTATATAATTTTTAAAATATCACCTTATTTCATTTTATATATTATAAGTTTTATAATTATATAAACATTAAAGATCAAATCAGTAAATTAAATTTTTTATTTTTTTATTTTTTTTTTGAGACAGGCTCTCTCACTATGTCCCTCTTGGTAGAGTGCTGTAGCATCACAGCTCACAGCAACCTCAAACTCTTGGGCTGAAGACATTCTCTTGCCTCAGCCTCCTGAGTAGCTGGGAGTACAGGCGCCTGCCACAACACCCAGCTATTTTTTGTTTTAGGAGGCCCCGGCTGAGTTCGAATCCACTAGCCCTGGTGCATGTGGCTGGAGCCCTAACCACTGAAATGGGCACCAAGCCAGTAAATTAAATTCTTTAAACTTTATCTATTCCATTACCATCTTTATCACTGAACTAAGAGTGCCATAACATAAAAATATTGTGTCAGTTACATTTATGAGACATATAAATTCAAATCTTTTATGTTTTTACATTTATTTTAGATTTATACATATTTAACAGCAAGTACATTCTAAAACAAAATTCTACAAACTTAAGAGATATACAAATATATGAGATTTGAATATAGAAAGGCATGTGGATGAGTAATGCCTAAGTATTTCATTAAAGTTTTGCAATTCTTTATATCACATTCACTCTTCATCTTTTAATAGCTCTGTTCTTTCCCTGTAATGTTATTAGTGAGTAAGAAAAAAACAATGAGTGAGGTATAATTTAGTGGAACATATGTCTGTTTATTGATACAAGTGAGACAGTTTCTAACCACTAAGATCAGCCCTGTTCCTATTTCTATGCACAATTGTATATTACCACATTTAGCTACATATTAAAAGCTAGAACATTCAATTTTTGCTTTTTAGGTGTACTTTCTCAGTACGTAAGGTTTTTTTTTTTTTTTAAGTTCTATAATAATTACATTGTACTTTATTATGTAAAGTGTTCCCTTAAATTCTAGAAACAATTTTAATGTGAGAGAAGAATCAGTATTTTTTCAAATGAGTTCCTTTAAATTAAGTCAAGCAAACTGAAATTTCAGCATTTGCTTACAGAATACCAATGATCCAATCTGATAGATCAGATGATATTACTGAATTTCTAGTGTTTTTGTTTTGAAAAAGGGCATATGTTCTAATTAGTTTCTAATTGATTTAGTAGTCTTAATTGTGAAATTGTATAATTCCCACTACTTACATGCATAGAAATCTTAACCTCAACTATCCTTTTCTTAACATTAGAAAAATTTCAGAGACCCAGGAGTACAGCATTTAAACTTGAACAAATAAATCCTATCTTCTGATACACGACAACTATTTTTTTTTTTTTTTTTTTTAACATTACAATCATTAGTTTTAGAGCTCTTTGGAACATTAGTGACTTGATCACAGTGCTAAATCTTTTCATTTCTATCTAAAGATGAATGTAGATAGGATACCTATTTGAAGAGAAGACATTAATTTGTGATACTAAAGAAACATTTGCTGTCACATGTAGGAAAACGTTATATTAAAAATTCTTATGTGTTTCTGAAGGTGAATTTCTTTTTTTCCTCATGTGTGTTTATAGCATAGTAAAGCTCAATTTCCTAGTGGACAATATTGCTTCAGAAAGAACAGGGTTACCAAGGTTAATTGTCTGCTAAAAGAAGCAACCATAATTGTGGTTGTGAAAATTAAGAATAGTTGCAACAAACAATGTATAGATTATGTAAAAATGCAATCAGAAAGCATAGAGAAAAATTAACAACATAATAAACCAGAATCAGCTTTGTTTTGACAAGAGCAGGGACTAGACACATGGAGGCAGTAAGTATTATCATTCAGGGCATAGAGAAGAATCAAACCCTAAATCAAATCACTCCCTCAGAGGTTATGTGCAAGGGTGTGGGGTCACCAGAAAAGGGGGTCTTGGCGTGAGGAATAAAGAGTTTTGACACAAAGTCGGTGTTGGGAGACTGAGGAACTCTGGGAACAGTCCTCCCAAATAAACTTTGGGTCCATATTTATTATCATAAAATGGTAGGAAGTAGACAAAAGCTGCTTGTCCAACATTTGCCCTGAGTAGGGAGAAGATGGAGAAGTTCAAATAGAAAGTCTCTATCTTTGTTTTTGCAAAACTTCAGTCCCTGAGCACAACCTCTGCTTCTAGCATCAAGAGGCTTTTGGAATCTAGAGAATCTTTGCTATAATGATTATTACCATACCTCACACATACATTTTTCTCCCAGACCCCAGTTATTTGATCTCCCGCATGCACACAACTCACATGCCATTCCTGTGATTCTCCAGATCTCTCATGCAGGAAGCAAGTCTTATGCTAAAGATCAGGGCTCAGTGTCCCCTATAGTTATGAATTGGTGGTCTTAAGTACCTAAATGTGTTTCCCACCGCCTTCTCTTTTCCCATCTGTCAATAGCTTTCAGAAAAATTCCTGGATACTCAGACTACTTGCTTTTCCTAAGAGGCAATTTATATAAAAACTCTAATTACATAATGTGCATGTAGGAGAATGCTATATCTTTCTTCTTATAAATAATTGTATAAATTTTTGACCTTCAAATCAAAAGAAAAAAAAATTTTCTTGATATGTTGTTTCCAACTGTTTTCCACCATGACCACCCTAAAATTTCCATGTTTTATCTGGCAATTTTCTTTCAAACTAATCATGTACGAAAAGAAAAGGAGGAGTACCTATTAAATACACAAATGTGTTAAACTTTACCAAAAATTTACATACAAAAACGTATTTTTAGTAGATATACAAAATATATTGCATATTTTAAAATCTTGAAATGCATAATGAATGCACATTTATTTCATGATAATATTATGTTACTATTAAGAGGGTTACAAGAAAAAAAATATGTGTATGTTCATAGATAATAATACAGTAGAACCTCTTTAACTTGAGCACTCAATAGACAGTAGCAGACCAGTTCACATACAGAGGTAGTCACATAAAAAACTTGACCTACTGTACTCATCTGTACATATGGTGTATGTCTGGTCTATGAAAATTGGGTTAATTTAAGGAGGTGGTCAGTGTAGGAAGGTGTTCAACTATGGAGGTTCTACTGTAATTTAATTTTCTTATATTTTCTGGAAAATCTGCATCTATTTGAAGTCATGTCCCTGGTTTCAGCAGGTGTATGTGAGTAGCTGTGTGTCTCCTTCCAGTTTGGAATGGCTACATGTATATACGCTTTCCGCATGAACCCTGTCTCTCTTGCTGTCAGCCAGACACAAAAGATAAAGTGGAGTCATAATTGTCATTCCTACTAATGCTTCTTCAGCATCCTTTTTGTTTTCATATTTCTAATTTGTTACCCTCTAGGTAACAAGGTAAATAAGGTCCTCTACCCTGAACTGTTTGATTACCTTCTTCTGCTTTAGACCAGTGAACTTGATAATGTAACCCCTGAGTGCCTATGTTTACCCTCAATCTTCCTTCCAATTAATAAACCAATCCTATTGCAGGAAACCAACCCATATAAATCCCAAGACTCCAAAAAGACTGTTGCCCACAGGACCCTGCTTCTGGCTCCTGTTCCTCATCCATTGATTGAGTTTATCCTTGCCTTCCTTTCTTGGCCTGGTGGGGGATGCTGCCCTCTTCTCTATGGGATCTATGAGCAATAAACTTAACTTTATCCTTACTTCCTTTCCCATTGGCTTTTACTAGACTGTGACTTGGTAGAAAAATAAACTTTATTCGCAATTTCCTGAGATTTGACAGTTTGTTGTGGCAAGTTTTCCTAACTTTAAGAAAAATGATAAATCAAATTTAGGTCCTGCTAAATGAACAACAACAACAACAATAAAAGTAAAAGGCTCAGCGCCCATAGCACTGTAGTTATGGCTTCAGCCACATACACCGAGGCTGGTGGGTTCAAACCCAGCCCAGGCCAGCTGGGCAACAATGACAACTGCAACAGAAAAATGGCCGGGCATTGTGGTGGGTGCCTGTGGTCCCACCTACTTGGGAGGCTGAGGCAAGAGAATCGCTTAAGTCCAGGAATTTGAGGTTGCTGTGAGCTGTGATGCTACGGTAGTCTACCAAGGGTGACGTACTGAGACTTTGTCTCTAAACAAACAACAACAACAACAAAAGTAAAACTATATGCCCATTTACTTAGCAGTTAGAGAGAAAACTTATATCAGAGGAAGGAAAGGAGATCTGTGTTATGGAAAGAGGTCTATGGGGAACTGCTTTCTAACAGATTTGCTTTGTCCTGCTGTTAGGAACTTTGTTTTCCAGCCAATGAGAAAGTTTGAAATAGCCTGTTGGATAATGAGGCACATTTAATAATTGCCTCAGACAACACAGTTAATCACAAGATGTGTGAATGAAGTTTTTCCCTCATCCTAACTGGCCTGCTAACTACCAGAATGTTGAATGAGAACACCTGACACCATCTAGCCCCAAATGAACTGGAACACATTAGAATAATACCCTGACAATCCTTGGAGCTGTGAGAATTAATACATTATTTTTGTCTTCAGCTGGTAAAATTGATGAAAAGATAGAGGTTCTGTGTTAACAAAAATGTAAACTATGTGGCATTGACAGAACCATGTAAAGGTTGGAAATGTGGTGGGGAAGCAGGAAATGCTGCAAACATGATGCTCAAATTTATACTAGGGCTGGAAATGTGCTGGAAAAAACAGGAAAGGGTGGAAAAATGATGCTCAACTTTATAATAGAGCTGGAAGAGTGGTGAAAAAAAATGTTTTTGCAATTTGAATAAAAAGTTACCATTCAAATAGTGGTTAAACAATTAGCAAAATGGTAATCTGCATTACTGTGAAAAAATGTATTTAAAGTACTTGACTTGAGCATCTGACTAATGCAATCAGGCAGAATGTTGTAAATGTCAATTGATTAACTCTAGCAATTTGTGTGTCATATGATGAGAGAAAGATGACCTAATGAAGAATTTCTTTTAGATTTCAAGTGGAATGAAGAGGAAACAGAGAAGAGCAAGGTTTTACTGAATAATACTCTAATTCTCAGTCTTTTCTGGATTTAAAGATTTGCAAAGTGAAATGAGATTTTGTATTCAAAATCAAATCAAAGTTTGGTGCTTAAAATCTTTGTTAAGAACTTTGAAAGAGTTAAGGAAGTACCTGCTGGTCATTCTAACTTTGGTCAAAAGGTCTTCTAAGAATCTTAAGAGGAGTGCCCTCTCAGCATTTTGACCTGTATAGAAAGATAGAAAGACTGATTATGAAGATGGTTTATGGAACATAGATTAAACGTACAAAAGACATATAATAAATATATAACAACTCATAAAGTTTTAATAAACTTGTTCTGGCAGGGCACTATTGACTTGGAATAAAAAGTAAAAGTAACCAAATTTTCTTTTTTTTTAGAAAAGAGGAGTAAAGAAGAAAAGAACTTTAGGCTTCCAACTTTCTGTTGAGAATATGCCTGTGAAATAAAATATAAGTAATTTTTGTGATAAATGAATTAGATTGTGAAGGGAAGAATCTGGATCAAAAAAATGTAGTCAAGTAAAAAACATAATAATGATCTTGGAAGCCATTCTCATGGAAAAAAAAATCCAGTTTCTTATTAAGGAATATTCTCTCCCTCCTGAGGATAATGACCAAGCAACATTCGCCTGCTTGCATTTAAGAATCACCTGATCCAGCAATCCTCATATTCCTCCAGTAAGGTATTATTATCATGATCCTAGTCCTTTTTCAATGTCATATGCTGTATACCTCACTGTTACCTGTCAAGATAAAGCGAGAATTTGCTAAGATCAGCAGGCTCATGGAGCCATTTCCATTTACTTTCTGAGTGTACACTTGTAAAAAAAAAAAAAAAAAAAAAAAAAAAGTAAGTTTCTTTTGTAGTAAATTTGCTTACAGTTCCTTTTATCAGAAAGAGACTTGAGTTTTACTTTCATAATGTGAAGAAAGTGAATTTGCTTCACTGACTGAACATAATGATTTTTTTTTTTTTTTGTATACTATTCCTTTAAATATTTCTCTTTTGTGTGTTAAGAAAAAGAAAAAAATTACAAAGGCCAGTAATATAAATTTGTCCAGAATCTTGGGAGAATAAATATAATAGTAACCTCCCACTTCTCTATAGAACCATCGTTAAGTTGAAATGCCTTGAAACTTGATGTATGGTGACCCATGATCCCATTAATGTACACGGCTATGATTTAATATTAATTAAAAAAAAAGAAAAGCAAAAACAAATCTAAGGTGCAGTAATATAAATTTGTCCAGAATCTCAGGAGTATAAATAAAATAGCAATCTCTCACTTCTCCATGTCACTGAATTCAAATATGCTTTTACCTTTGGTGTACGTTGGAGTTGCATATTTTGTAGCTAAAGTCTGTCAAGGTCATCAAAGATAAGGAAGTGTTTTATGGATGTTTTTTACAGATAGAATAAACTAGAAATATGAGAAACTGTTATTGTATTTAAAAATAATAACAATTATTTAACAAATACATAAAATATGGCAGACATTGAACATAATGATTTAAATGAACAAATAGAGCTTCACCATTTAAATCTTTCCCAAATGGATGGTGCTTTCTTATCATGTAGTAAGCTCTTCATCCCTGGAAGTGTTCAAGTAAAATAAGGGTGACAACCTTAAGAATATATGTAACAGAGAAAGAAATAGATGGACTACAGAATGAGAAATAAAATTCTTCTTGACACATAAAGATAATATTGAGAATGTGTTAGAGTTAAGTTACTGACCCACCCAGGAAAGATTCCAGGAAATAGTGAACAGATCAATCCAGGCCTCCCTAACCTTGTCCCACCTACCTGCCCAGGTAAAGCTATGGACAGACCAATCCTGGTTGCCCTAATCCTTTAAATGCCTATCCACTATAATCCACGTGTGGATTTTTCCCTAGTCAGGAATTTCACCTTACCTGCACTCCAGGTGGAATAAAAGCCACTTTAATTGCACGAATTGGATCTCCGCCTTCCATATGTTTCGCTTTTCGGAATGATTTTATCCTTGGGTTTGGAACATTTCAGAATGGCTGCCAAGAGACCTATTGAAAATCACTGAGATGTCAGAGGTTCACAGTAAAAGTGCTGGGACCAATAACCAATATTTTATTGTACTAGGAAAATTCACAAAGTTGTAACATTTAAATAGCCTTTAGATATAATTCAATTTTTTTTTAATTTTTTTTTTAATCTTTGGCTCAAAAATTCTATCAGATACTGAACATTCTATTTTTTTTTATTAAATCATAACTGTGTACAATAATGCAATCATGAGGTACAACATGCTGGTTCCATATACAGTCTGAAATATTTTCACCAAACTGGTTAACATAACCTTCATGGCATTTTCTTAATTATTGTGTTCAAACCCTTATACTCTACACTTAGTAAACTTCACCTGCACCCTTCCAAGATGTACCCTAAGAAAATGCCATGAAGGCTATGTTAACCAGTTTGGTGAAAATATTTCAGACTGTATATGGAATTCAATTTTTTATAATTGTAGTAATTGCCTTTACATGACCTAAGCTATTAAAAATGCTGATTTATCATATATTTTCAATTTTTTTTTGAGACAGAGTCTCACTATGTTGCCCTCAGTAGAGTGCTGTGGCATCATAGCTCACAGCAACATCCAGCTCCTGGGTTGCAGTGATTCTCTTACCTCAGCCTCCCAAGCAGCTGGGACTACATGCACCCACTAAACACCTGGCTTGCTTTTAGAGATTGGGTCTCACTCTTACTCAAGCTGGTCTCAAACTCTTAACCTCCAGAAATCCATGGGTCTCAGCCTCCTAGAGCGCTAGAATTACAGGCATGAGTCACTGCACCTGACCAAATATTTGTAATATTACTGTTCCTTAAATATACAGTCATTTAAATAAGATCAATAGACCTGCACATAGACCCAAAAAGTCCCTGGGAGTTATTGCAAAAGTAACTAAACCTGCTTCTGAATCTTTAAATTTATCTAAGTACAATATATGCATATTTTTAAAAAATAAACAATGATGCTTTGTCCTTGGAAACAAATGCAGATAACTTTGTTGTAAATTCACAACATAGTTAGGTATGAGAATGTGTCTGTGAACTTGAAGTATTATGTTAGAACTACGGAACTTCATTGTGATTTTCAAAGGTGTTTTGCTTTCTCTTATAAGAAGTAAATTTCATTTAGAATATACAGCTTTTCAGGGAAAGTAAAAAAAAAAAAGAAAAGAAAAGAAAAAGAAAACATGCTAATAGTAATGTTCTTCAGTCAATAAATACCCCACAGACTTCCTTAGTTTTGGAAAAGGCTGCTGAAAAAAAAAAATCTATTGACTTTCAGGAGAACTTGGTAATTAACCTCCTGGCAGTTTTCTCCAGGCTATTCTGTTCATCTCAGCACAACAATGGTGACTTAATTCTCCAAACAGAAATTAAATAGGCTTGTGAAACAAGATCCTTTGAAATAATGTAGTTACCTTTACTAAACGTACCTATTAGGGTTGACATAAAATAGAATTTTATTTCTCTACCTTTATATTTTATGGTAGGGAATTTGTTAGTGGAAAAATCAGAAAATAATGGTTTCTTCTTATATTGAATGTAGTTATAAGGATATGAATTAATAAAAGGAACACATAAATGGTTTTATAGACTTTGATATTTAAGTTACATATTAATCTTATGAAGTAAAAAAAACATAATTCCAAGTATGTAAATAAAATAAAGGACAGAGCAATGGGCCAAACTTCTCAACTTCACACTTTATGTAGACAAGGAGAATGAGGTCGGATTCTAAGGCTAACTTCAGAGCCTATACTGCTATGCGTGGTAGATGGATAGCTATTTAGTTGTGGAAATCTGTATATCATTGCTGGGTGGTGGAATAGGGATAGAAGCTCCTTATTTTCTGACACTGAAAGATGCTTCAGGTTTATCTTGTACATTTTCGATTCCAATTCTAGAATCAAAAATATCTCCAATGAGACCTGTATACCTATTCTTTGAGAATGGTGTTTGAAACCAAGATCTAGTCTCTAAACGTGCTCATTACAAATGAAAAGGTGTTGCTTCCAGGGCCTCTCAGTGAAAGAGCAAGCAAATAGGTGTGTAAATAACCATGTGTATACAAGTATCCATAAATATTTCTATTTGCAACCATATTAAGGTACATATGAGGTACCTTGTAACACATGTAATACATATAACTATATTAAGGTACATATGAGGTCTATGGAATGTCTCCAACTTAACCCACTACCAAATGGAACATTCATTTATGTTATTAAATATGAAATTTACAATTTCAAATAAAAATGTCAAACACTACAATTAATAAAGTATGTGTCTAAACTATTGAATCAATTTTGCCATCTTAACTTAATTAAGCCAGCAGCTGAATTAAGTTAAGCTTAATTATGATAGCAGCAAAGAAGCTTAGAAAGTGAGTGGCAAAGAAATGCCAAAACACATTTTCCACAGCTTATTGAGAATTGAATATTTTTCCTTGTAAGAAGTGGTCCAAAGCCTGGAAGAAGTGGACATCTGTTGGTATAAAGTCATTTGAATACAGTGGATGACGGAGAGTTTCCAAGTCCATCTTCTGTACTTTGAGCAGTATTGTTTGAGCAAAGTGTGGTTGAACATTATCTTGCAAGAGGACTGGACTGTCACTACTGACCAGTTTCACCTGCTTAATCACAAACATCCTCATCATGTCATCCAACAGGTTGCAGTAGACATACACTGTAATCCATTAGTGAGGTTTTACAAAATGATAGTGGATAATAGCAGCTCTGGACCACCAAACAGACATCATTAGCTTTTTTTTTTTTAATGAGTATTCAGTTGCGGATTGTGTTTTGGCACTTTGCCTTTATCCAACCATTAGGCCAAATATTCATGATTTTCAAAAAGAATCTGGTTTTCATCACACATAATCACATGGTGTGCAAATGGTTTCTCTTTGTGTCATGGCAGCAAAGAAAGGCAAGCTTGAGGCAATTTTTTTTTTTTTTTTGATACTCATTTAATTCATGTAGAACCTATCTATCCAGCTTCTTTGTCTTGCCAATTTGTTTGAAATGGGCTAATATGATTGGAATAGTAATGTCACACCTTGCTGCTATTTCATATAAAGGATGAAATGGATTTGCTTCCACGATAGCTTTCAGTTCATCATTATCCCCCTTTGTCTCAGGTCACCCTCCTGGCTCAATTTTAAGATTCAAATCAGCAGACCAAAATTTCTCAAACCATCAATGTACTGTGTGTTCATTAGCCTATATAAGAGCCTATATTGGAAATAGATCCTTTCCAATCTCTCTTTATATTTTGAGCTCTCTGTGCTGCATTGGTCCACAACAGAACCATATTTAAAAATAACATGAATTTTTTACTTATCCTGGTCTCACAAACATTGCTCTAAAAAACATTGGAAGATAATCACAAGCTAGAATATATGTTTGAAAAAATGAAGATGTACCTTCACAAGAAAAATTGAAAAAGAAGCATCCAAGTGAAATGTCAGAGGTATTAATTGATATATTTTTTCTTGTGCTGGCATTGGGTTTTGTTTGTTCTTTTGGTAGTTCCTTGAGATGTAACATTAGCTGCTTAATTGTGATCTTTGTGCCTTTTTGATGTTGGTATTTAAAGCTATACATTTTCCCCTCAGAACTGCATCTAATGAGTTCTATAGATTTTGAAAGCTTGTGTCCCGTGAATAATACCAGTTATTATTTGGTTTCTCATTTGGTTTGCAGAATCTCTTGATTTCCATCTTACTTTATCCTTGACCCAAGTTTATTCACAGTAGGTTGTTTAACTTCCAGGACTTTATATAGTTTTCAGTGTTCCTCTGGAATTTTTTCTAATTTTATCCCATTGCAGTCTGAAAAAAATTTTGATTTTTTTTTTAATTTTATGAGACTAGTTTTGTGGACTTTGATATGACTAATCATGGAACATGACCCATGTGGCTGTGATAAAAATACATATTCTGTAGTTTTGGGTTAGAACATTCTACAAATGTCTGTTGGGTCCATTTGTTCTAGAGTCCTGTTTAAGTCCAGTGTTTTTTTTATTCATCTGTCCAGTTCTGTCAGTGGAATGTTAAAGTCCCTGGAATTTAAGATGCTGTTGTTTATTTCTTTACTTAGATCCAGAAGAATTTGCTTTATCAAACTGGGAATTCTTGTGTTAGATCCATACACAGAAGGTTCCCAAAAACTATACACATTCTAAGGGATGTTATATATGTATTAATTTTCAAAATGAATCAGAGGTACTGTTACCGGTCAAGTGCACCTAAGTATGCTCTGCACATACATTTTATCTGCAATGTATACATTTATGAGAAATGGTCAATGTTACTTCCAACAAGACCACTTAAAATGGGTGTGTGTTTTTTGGCACCCCCAGTATATTTAAAATTGATATCTTTTCTTTTTGAATTGCTCCCTTTACCATTATATAATGGCCATCTTTGCCTTTTTTACTATTGTTGACCTAAAGTCTGTTAGCTACACTTCCCTGCTTTTGTATGTAATATTTTTTTTTCTATTCCTTAATCTTAAGTCTGTGTGGTTCAGATGTGTTTTCTGGAGGCAATAAATCCTTGCATTATGTCTATTCTTCCATTCTGTCTATGTCTTTTGAGTTAAGCATCCAGATCATTCACATTGGGTGCTAATATTGACATGTGGGATACATAAGTACAATCATCTAATTATGTTGGTTGATATCTTACTGGTTTATTTCTTTCTTTACTATTGTTTTATAGAAGCTGTGAGCTGTAAACCTTCAGTGTTTTTACACTGAGGGTATTTATTGTACTGTTGCATGTACAATGAACATTTGAGCATTTCCTGTAGGGCAAGTCTAGGAGAGAAAAATTTACTTAGTATTTACTTGCCTAGAAACTCTTTCTCCATCATTTGTAAATTTTGGTGTTTAAGAAGATTAAAAACATGGCTGCAATCCCTTCCAGTTTTTAAAATCTCTGTGGAGAAGTCTGCTATTAGCCTGATGGGTTTTTCCATTATAGTTCAGTTGTTGTTTTAATCTTACATCTTGTAAAATTTTCTCCTTCATTTTGATTTTAGTCTATTCTGTAGGATGTCTGTCATTAATTCTGAATAGCTCTTGGCCATTGTTACTTGATATTTTTTTATTCTCATGCACTTTTGGAATTCCAATTATGTCTACGTTATATCCAATAATTATCAAAATTATCGAATATTGTATTCTTTTTTTATCATGCTATTTGTGTTTGTGTTTAGACTAGAAATTTTTTCATGGGCCTGTCTTCAAACTCTTGGTCTTTCCTGACCATTTTCAATCTACTAGTGAGATCATCAACAGTAGTCCATTTTGTTGCCCTGCATTTTATTCTACCATAAGTTTTCAAAGGTTTTTTAAAAATAGTTTTGTCAAACTATAACTGATATACAAAGAATGGTGCATATTTAATATGTAAATTTTAGTCAGTTTGTATATATGGAAACAACTGCAATACCATCACCATAGTTAGGGCAATAGATACATGCAATATCTCCCTGGGTTTTCTTGTAACCTTCTTTTCCTTTTCTTTCTTTCTTTCTTTCTTTCTTTCTTTCTTTCTTTCTTTCTTTCTTTCTTTCTTTCTTTCTTTCTTTCTTTCCTTCCTTCCTTCCTTCCTTCCTTCCTTCCTTCCTTCCTTCTTTCTTTTTTCCTTCCTTCCTTCCTGCCTGCCTGCCTGCCTGCCTTCCTTCCTTTCATTCCTTTTTATTTTTTGCTGTATGAATATTTAATGTCAATCTACCATCTCAACAAATTTCAAAGAGCATAATCCTGTGTTATTAACTAAAGGTACTATGCTACATAAGAAGTCTTTAGAACTTATTCACCTCTGTAAGTGAAATATTATCTCCTTTGAATAACTTCTCATTTCTCTCAGTAGCCACCATTTCCTCTCTGTTTCTAAGAGCTTGACTACTGCAGATACTAGATATCAGTGGAATTATGCATTATTTGTCTTTCTGTGTCTGGTGCATTTTACTTAGCATAATATCTTCCAGGTTCATCCATGTTGTTTAAAGTAACAAGATTATCTTTCTTTCTTTCTTTCTTTCTTTTTTTTTTTTTTTTTTGAGACAGAGCTGCAAGCTATTGACCTGAGTAGAGTGATGTGGCGCCAAAGCTCACAACAACCTCCAATTCCCAGGCTTAAGTGATTCCCTTGCCTCAGCCTCCCGAGTAGCTGGGACTACAAGCACCTGCCACAATGCCTGGCTATTTTTTGGTTGTAGTTGTGATTGTTTGACAGGCCTGGGCCGGATTTGAACCCACCAGCTCTGGTATATGTTGCTGGCACCTTAGACGCTTGAGCTACAGGTGCTGAGGCAAGATTTTCTTTTTTAAGGCTCAATAAAAATCTACTGTGTATATCCACTACCCTTTCTGTATCCACTCATCTGTTGATAAACACTTGAATTATTTTCACTTCAAAGCTATCATGAATACTGTTAAATAAATATGGCAGTGAAAATATCTCCTTGACACATTGATTTTATTTCTTTTGAATATATAACTTGAAATGGAGTTCTGGATCATATGGTAGTTCTATTTTTAATTTTTGAAGAATCTTCACACTGTTTTCTATGGTGGCTAATAACATTTTACATATGTACCAACAGTGTAAAGGGTTTTGATTTGTCCATATGTTTCTACTTTTATGTTTAAATTACCTATCTGATCTTGCATTTTGTCCACTTATACTACTTATAGATATTTTAAATTCCCTATCTGATAACTTTTACATCTGTGCAAAGTTTGAGTCTAATTCTAATATATGTTTTGTCTCTTCAGGCAGTGTTTTGATATTTTAGCAAGCTTGTAATTTTGTATTGAAATCCAGACATGAAGTATCTGGTAGAAGAAATTATGATAAATACATATTTCACAGAAGCTATCTTGTTCGTCTGAGTTCTTGGGCTGTTTGTAACTATAAATGCCTGATACTTCAAATTTTTCTAATTTCAAAGGGCATAATCCTATGTTATTAACTAAAGGTACTATGCTATATAGCAAGTCTTTGGAACATATTCACCAGAGTAAGTGAAATATTATCTCCTTTGAATAACTTCTCATTTCTCTCATTCCTAAGACCTTTGTAGCCACCATTTCCTCTCTGTTTTTAAGAGCTTGACTATTGCAAATACTAGATATACTTTATATCTTCCCTGTTTTCTTTGTCTTTCCCTGAAAGCCCATCTTCAGATAGAGTCTTGCAACCCTTTCTGATTTGTTGCACTGTTAGTGTAGCAGATCAGTGTTGTGGTACTAAGGTATAGGTCAAGGGGAGCAGCTATAATCCTGTGACTAAATATTAGCCTTTCAGGTGGCCTGTCTTTCATTGTGGCATTCAGCTTTCTCTCCCTCCCTATGTCATAGTGATTAGTCTTTCCCTAACCCTATCAGTATCATGAGGAAATATTTCTTCACTCCTTACCTGCAGAATCTTGTACTTTTCCTGGATGTAAAACCCATGAAAGTGTCATCCCTCCACCTGGTTCTTATGTTAACCTGCAGTCATCTTTCAGTACTCATCAAAATTGCTGTTTAAGTGTTTTAACAGGTAAGGAACTAACTGATTACATCTCCAGCAGCTGCTGTTTGGGGTAAGCACACCTTAGCTGGGACCTCTTTGTATTTACTTGTATCTGCAGATTTTCCAATGCTGATTTGCTCAGTGACCTCATTTCTCTGATAGGCTGAAAGAAAATCACTAATTTCACTAATTTGTATAACATCTTTATTTCTTTGTTTTGTGTAAGGACATGAGTAACATGTCCTTACATATGATACCTGAATTATGAGTCATGTTTTTCTTTTATGTAAGAAGAAATAAAATATAACATTTACTCATATGTTCTTTTACCATATACAAGAAGTGCTACAAATTAATATTTACTAAATGTTGTCCAAGTTGAGGTGTAAGAGTTACAGGATTCTGTGATGACTTGTTCACAAAACTTACTGATATCTTTCTTCATCCAATTAAGTGAGAATTTCATGCATTTCTATGAATGTAAACCTCCTGTGCACTTGACTAACTAATTGTCCTGAACTTTATTCAATAAAAAATATAAATAAAGATTTGATTCCCACTCTGGAAATCATGCTGAATCAAATTTCTCTGCATCCAATTCTCAGACCATATATAATCTGTTTGAAATTATGGCATCATCAACTTTAAAACAACAATATTTTTTTTTTTTCAAGCAAAACAAACCAGGACTAAACAGTTATTTGAAAAGTGTGTGTATGTGTGTGTGTGTGTGTGTGTATCTACACACATATCCATTTATTCATTTCACCTTTTTAATATTTAAGACTATGATGATAAGAGACCTAAATATATTCTATTTTATAAAACTTGACTTCTTCCATTTTGGAGCAGAAACATCTTATCTTCTGAAAATGAAAGCTTCATTTCCACTGGTATAAACTTAAAATTTTGGCCATTAATCATTACCAATGCAACACTAGCAAACAACTATGGAATGTTGTATGGAAAAAGTAGAAATAACATGGAATAAGTAATACAATAAAAATAGGATAAATGACCAATGGGTTTTAGGAACTCCAGATACAGAACAGTATTTAGAAAAATAAGTTATAAAGAAAAGATGTCTCCTCCCTAATTTGACCATTTTTCTTGAGCCATTAAAAATTGAAGATCATTTATCTTAATATGTTTAATAATATTATTGAACCTGACAAATTTATCATCTGCTTGATTAGTTTACTTGGCTTTGGGATCTTACAAGGTAGTAAAAATTCAATAATGAAACATAATCAGATGTACATTGTACACAATTACAGAAATATACTAACTACAGAAATGTGTCAATAAGATAAACTAACATTTATTCTTTAAGTAAAGATACTTTTTTTAAGTTTCTTCTAAGATTTTGAGGCAATGAATTTGTGAAACTGAGGAAAACTCAGGGAGACTACCATTGACATTAGATATTGTTTAAATAAAATTTAGGAAGGCAAATGACTTGACAGGATTAATGAAAATGTATGTCCCTTGATTCATTGAAGTGTCCCCTGTTACTTCTATGAGAATACAAAGGGTAATTTATTACAGAGGCCATTCTCATTAACTTTTATAAATTTTCATGAGTTTAAATGCATCATTATTTTTCTAATATTATTAATCAGCTATTTAATATAAAGTAATAAACCATCTTACACCACTTTGAGAAAAATACAATCTCCAAATATATTAATAAAATCTTTACTAAAAATGGCCATGATTCTATCTAGATGATTTTTGTGTAGTTTTATACATATATGAATTAGAGAATCTTTTCCTAGAATATATGGTCAAGCAAAATAAAGTAATCAAATCTGAGAATGAAAAGTTATCCAGAATTTAATAAAATTGGAGTTGAAAACAAAAGTTCTTTGTTTCTTTTCCATTTTAATACCATTTTTGTTTCTATGTGCTCTTTTTGTAAATATATAGGTGAATGTTATATACCTAAGTGACAGAGGGAATTTGGCATTTCGTAGTTAACCAGAAGACAAAAACTGTGTTACGTTATTACTGTTATTTTTTTCAGTCATTTCAGCAGTGTTTTGTTTTCAGTCATACCTGGAATACAAGTATGTCTGAGTAAAGGTATCGCCATTCTCCTTTTCAACACCACTTCCATTCATTCACGACTTAACATTCACCTTGGATACCACAGAGTCAGTGTAAACCACATGAAATGTGACACTCTGCACTCTTGTCAGACACTTACACAGGTCTAAGTGTCAAAAATAAATGTACTATGTTTATTATTTTTTGGAGGGGTTCAATATATGTATTCCAAACTTATGTATACAGCGTATTTATACACACACTGTGCAATTTAATTTACATTCTTATTGAGTTGAGACAGGAAATGCCAGGTATGCAGCAAACTGTATTTAGAGCTCTCCATTTTAATGTCAGCACAAAGATTTACAAATGTATCTCCTCACAAATATGCACATGCATAACTTCATGCCCTTCACTGCCTGGTAGGATTTAGCAATGCTTAAAGCAGGCTTTGTGCAATATGATTTTCCCCTCCAGTATTCTAACATTTTCCTACATGAAAAATTTCAAAAATGAAGAAATTGTCCCAAAGGGAAACTGAATATATAAACTATATTCTTCATGAACATTTTGCAATATGGCCCCACTCCAGTCTGTATTTTAACCAATGCATATCTCTTTAGAATTTACTTACTGAAAATCTTCATGATGTTAAAGATTTGTGGAAGCTGTTAGTAGAAAATTAATAGTGTCCTTGTCATGCCATAAGGATCATTTAATTCCATCAAAAACAGATCTGTAAAACATTCCACTGAGTATAAGAAGATATAATTGGAAAATGTACATTTAAGTAGTACTTGCCGAGAGTAATAAATAAAAACTCAACAATTCCTTTTGGCAAATGACTATCTAGAATATCAATAAATTGAGGCATTAAGTAATCAACTCTTAATGAGGGCTTTTAAAAACAGATTTTAAGGACCCAGAGAGATGCAGGCCAAGGTCAAAATCAAAGAGATAGTATCCTTAAACTGTGTTATAATGTGCTCTGTTTATAAAAACAGCCTGGGTTGCAAACAGTGATTGTTCATAAAATTCAGGAAAATTTGTTTTATAGCAGTGAATAGGTAAATAAGAAAGATTTATATCAGTTTCTATCAAAGGCATTTAATGTGAGTAGAAATCTCCTTGGGGCTTACCTATCAAAATTCTCCAGAGGCACTAACAGGGAGGGAAAATATTAAACACACATACACACACACACAGACACTCACAGACACATACACAGAGAGAGCTTTTTCCTAAGCATCTTTTGCCAATGACTAAGTTAAGTTGTGTACATTCATTATCTCATAGGGTCCTTTTAGAACACAAGGTGGTCAATATTCATATTTGAATTTAATTTTCAGGTTATTCCAGGCTCAATAAGTTTATATAACTTAAGCTTAATACCTAATAGTTTGTAGAATCAAGGTTTCTGTGCTCATTATGAGCACCAGTATTCTGCTTTGCATTTAATCATGTATTCCCAAAATTAAATCAGAACAAAAGATTTCCCTGCAATTTAAACCTGAACATCTCAATGATTTGATTAAATATGCTTTTGATTTTTTTTCCTCTGGCTCATGTACATTTAAGATCATAGTTTTTGGAATTAATGGTCATGTGGCTCTATCCCACTGGCTGCATAGATTAGAAAAATTTTCTTATATATACCCTGTGAAACATTTTATTCACAAATAAAATGGGGAAAATGACCTGTGAGTTATAAAAGATGCAGTGTTTAATGCGCTCAACATATTTCTTGACATTTTGTAGGCAATAAATTGTCAAAATGAAGATTTTTCAGAATGCTGGAAATTAACCAAAATAATGAAACAACTATAAAAAATTTGCTTACTTTTTTATCAAAAGCAGGATTTATGGCAATGTACCTTGGCCTACTCTCATCACTTTCTCCCTAGCTCTGTAGTGTTCTTGAAAAGTAGCACAATAACTTAGAAGAAAAATGCTGTGTAGCCCTTGGGAAGTGAAAGTCATGTTTGGAGTTCCTCAGAAAGTCCTATACCTTCAAGTGGTTCACTGTTAGACTTGTCTGACAATCCCTAGGAAAGTGCCAGTTGCATGATATAATTATTTGACCTAACTCAAAGCTCAAGTCCAGGGAGGACCCCTAATTCCGGAGTTTTTTTTTTGAAAACAATCAGTAAAAAAAAAAAAATTAACATTAAGCTGTGATACATTGGGGCAAAAAAGAGACTGACCAAAGCTTTAAAAAAAAAAAAAAATCTGGAGAAAGAGACATCCATAGAGGTTTTTTGCAAGTCTCTGAAAAATTGCACAAAGAAAAACTATATTTACACCCCAGAAGACCGGAGATAGCCCCAGACTGTCCTAAACATTGGCCTCTGACTGTTTTTGAGGCAATTTAAAGTCTGAGGGTATGGACTATTTGCTTCTAGATTCACTAGTCAAGCTGAATCCAAGAAGCACAAATCATCTTGAATGTAGTGGCGTTCTTTATAACATTGTATTCTGGTCACATAATTCTTCCAGTAATAAAGGTTCTAAGGGCAGGGAATTTCTTATATTTTCTACGTTTTATGAGTATATGTGTGTGCATGCACATGTGTGTATGCTGGAGTAGCCGGAGTTAAGTGTTGTATAAATCTTACTTATGCCTTGTTACTTCTTTGGGTTCTCTAGAAGTGATTAATAGGAACAGAATTTTGTTTTCACTGAGGTTCTAAGGACTCTATTATCATTCTGGTGTGAGACCCCAGACTCTATAGTCATAAGAGAAATCCTACTTTAGAATCTGATACAGGGAGATGGCTTATAAGGAGAGAAGCAGGATGTGCCAGTACAATGATCTTCTCCCTCCATACACTTAGGTTTAAGCCAAATGTAATATAAGAAAGTTTGAGAATGATAAAAAGAGGACTTAAATTTCATGTCACAGGCTACCATATGCAGAAAATTCCTAAAAAAACCTTTGATAGTATTTCCACTCTTAGGTTTTCTTCCTTGGGAGGAATGAGATCTCTTATATTTGAGTTTGAGAGAAAGAGCTTAACGTGTTTAGCTGAGGCCTTGCTTGTGCTCCTCGTTGGATTGGGAAATATAATAGGCTAGACTCTGAGAGCATACCAGAGTTACGAGGCTCTGGAGTGAATAATTATGTTCAGGAGGGTTATTAGCAAACTCATTTGGTCACAGAACATGGCCACGTCTGCCAAACCACTTTGTCAGAAATAAATACGAGATGATTTGAGTCTGCTTGATTCTTAGATTTCACTCCCATTCTCCTCAGGTGTGAAGAGAGGGCTATAATTTACTGATTCTCTAAAATCACAACAGCTTGCATAGTTTTTATCAAATTAGGAACAGAATTTGTTGAGTGAATTAAATAATTACCTTTGGCTACCACCAGCATAAAAACTGAAATGCTCGCTCATAGGATGCCTTGTAGCTCTGGTTTGAAAAATATTTGGATCCTTGATACTGTTGAAAAACTGGTGAATAGTTTGAAGATTTCTCCCCAGAAAACATATACTTCCAAATGAAATCAGTGATCAACTTCAGAGATTATGGATTCTAGGTTAATTGCCACCTCAGAAAAGTTTTGAAAATCAAATCAATAGACAAATTAATTTCTACATGATACCTCTTACACTTTACATTTATTAAATTTCATGAGTTGCTTTATGATTGAGTACAAGGTAAATGACCAGAATAATAGGTATGCACATATTATGGCTGAGTGAAATTGGCATAGTAAGACCCAGATGTAAGAAAGTTACACATTATCATTATAATTTCACACATATTACTTTAATTTTTAAAGTGCTAAATGTTATAAGAAATTAGCAATACTTTACTATTAATACTTCTTTTCCATTACTGGTACATAGTATATGTTTTTTAAAAATGGAGAAATGTATATATCATACAAATTATCTCAATATTTACAGTTATTTTCAAAGTTTACTATCATTTTCTGTCAAGTTAATTTGGAGAAAAATATCTGTGATATAAGCTGATTCAAATAAGTATATATTAAGATAAAATAAATAACATGATTTTAAGAAATACGCTGATTTAAAACTTTAAATTTGGTAAAACCTAATTTGATTTCCTTCCAAGCTATAATCAAAACTCATGCATATGTTATATCATCTGTGCTAATTCATCTAAAACTACTTTAAAAAATAGTGTTATACAAAATTTGACATATAATGACAAATATTAAGCAACGGCAAATAATTCTCTTAATATTGGTAGGAGGATTATGGCTCCCAAAGTTACATTTATCTCCCAGTCGCTGGAAATATGAAATATTACCTCATTTGTAAAAGGATCCATGCAGATGTGTTTAAAGAAAAGATCTTGAAACATGTTTATCATCCTGGATAATCTGGGTGACCTCCAAATGTCATCACAAGTATCCTTAGAGGAAAAAGAAAGATAGAGACAGATGGCATGACCATACACCCAGAGGATAAGACAAGGTGAAGTTCAGAGAGATGTGGCTGCATGTTAAAGAATGCTGACAGCCACAAAAAGGCAAAGGAAGTAAGGAACGGATTTTGCCCTGTCATCTCTGGAGGGTGTGTGGACATGACACCTTGATTTCATGCTTCTAGACTCCAGAGCTGTGAGACAATAACTTTCTGGTTTTTAAGCCACCAATTTTTAGTTATTTGTTTGTAGCAGTGAATGTAAACTAATACAATAGGTAATAACAATAAAGCCCCGACTCTCAGGCCTCTTTAAAAGGGCTTTCTTTACTTTGGTCCACTCTTTCGGATCATTGATGATTAAGTTATAGTTTTCATATGTTACATTATTCTTCAAAGCAGTTGTTCTCAGCCTTTCATATAAATAAACTCACGTATAAAAAAAAGTATTAAAATAATTTTAATTTTTTCATTAAAAAAGTGTATAAAATAATTAACAGCATTGCATTAATTTTACAAAGGTGAAAAGTGCAGAGAAAGTTAATCTTTTTTCTTCAAAGCTAAAAAGTTCATGAAGTGTAGAATTCAAACTAGTATTCAAATATCTGGCTCCAGATTCTATACTCTTAACCAATATGCCATGAAGTTCAGCTGGGATATTGGACACAAAGCATTGAAAATACTCCTTCTTTTTCCTGTAATTCATATAATAATAGTGAAACAAAATAAGATTAAGTGAATTCCATAGGGTCATACTTTTAGTGATTTAGGTAAGATTTGACGCCACTCAGCTTGATAAGAAAATTTGTGTATCCAATGATTATGCTGTCCTGTCTCTTAAATAGTTTATTATATTGAGTCTATTTATGCATAATATATTATCCACGGGAACAAGTAGTCTGAAAATTCTCTAAATTATAGCCACATAGAATAATTGCTCAGATGCTCAATAAATGTGAGAAAATGTGTCTTAAAAGTTTGCATTAATTTGCCAATATAACTCAGAATCACAGTTTACTCCATGTGAATGGGTCTTGTTACAACCTCTTTTCAGATTTCAATTTTATAATAAATTTGGAAGCCTTTATGTAATGAGAAATGTCAAAATATTCTTAAAAATAAATTAGCATATAAGTTCCAAATACTCCCTCCCAAACAATATCTTTGTGTTTTAACATCTGTTTTCAGTCTTAAATAAAACTTAAGAAATAATTAGAGAATACTGCCTCAGTTAAGCTTCTTGTGAATCTTAGAATGCGTGTGCTATTGTACAAAATGATGTTTGAAATTCACAGCATAAATAGTTCAAAGTGTCTCTGTTACTATTTTTTCTCAGTGACTCAGCGAGTGGCTGAGACCTACTTAGCATATTCTTTTTCTCTACATATTGTTAACATACCCCCTCATTAACATCCCACATGCATGACATACACACCTACGAGTACTTGCACATAGTAATTTTAGGTATTTTGAAAAAATACTAAAAAACCAAAAATACCTACTACATTTTCCAGTGCCAGCATAATTCTATTAAATGCATTGTAACAACAGTAACATAATCTGAAAGCACTAATCATATGAACACAATATATACTGTCTATATGCTTACATAGTTTCAGTTCAAATTCATATACAATCTATTTTTAGAATCAATAGGTCTGTTAGCAGTGAAGTATGAACAATTAGGTATACAGGGAAAACTAAATTAAAACAATGCTTAGGCTACTGAAACAATCGCATTTATATGTTACGAAATATTTTGCCATTGTTAAATATTTTGTAAATAAAATAAGAAATTAATTTCTTCATGTTACAAAATTGCTATTATATGCATTTAATTTTTATATCAGTAATGATTATAAATAGATAGAAGTGTTGAAATTGAGTTGTATCTTTCTTAATTAGGGCAGGTTACCCTTCTCTATATTTTTAACTCAGTAGTTGTTTCTTGTTCTTCTACATGTGCAGTGAAAACCTTTCCCAAGCCTAAATCTAATAAGAGAAACAATGTGGAGCTGATAATAACTGAGAATGTTATATAGATAGTCCTTAGTTTCAGACATTATCACATCCAGGAAGCAAATTTATCTCAAGGAAAAAATATCAATATAATTACATATATCATATCAGATCCAAATGTGTAGGAGAGTGAAGGTTGAAAATAAATGAGAAGAAAAACAGATAACCTGCATTCTGATAATTTTAATTAGAGGCTCTGCAGAAGTTAAAAATGTAATTAGAAAGATAGTGGAATATCGTTATTAAAAGGATGAAAATATGAGGTTGGCCTACAGTTATTTTCCTAGTTATCAACCCAGAATGAGACACAAATGGAAGATTAGGAGCTATTATTAAAAGAAGTACTAAACACCTTCCTTAGGAAGAAGAAAAATAATCTCAGAAGGAAGATCAGAAGTATAAGAAGGAAACTCAAAAAATAAAATTAGTAAAATAATGTGCGTGAGTGTAATTTGGCTTACAAGACATAAAATGGGAGAATGTATACACGAGATAGTCAAAATTTCCAAGAATCCTTAAGAGAAAGAATGGTTAGATTTAGAGTAATTACATTCATCATTGAGATAAATACAGAGCTTACGTTTACTACGTGTGTTAAATGATGTAAAGTCTAAAAGATAAATATTGATTCAGTTATTTCAAACACAGTCTTAAGAAAAGGAGGATTACAAATACTATAATGAATTCAAAACCATATGAGAAAGGAGAGATCGGAAGGTTGTAAATGAAGACACATGGCGTAAGATAAAATAGTAAGAAATTGTGTCACTATTAAAAACAAATTTTTGTTACAAGTTATTTATAGAGGCTCTCACTAAACTATGATATAGAGAACTTTAAGGAAAGTAAAGAAAAAAATGTGCCAATCAAAGACTAACAGCAGCAGCAAATATAATGTCAGTCTATTAATAATCATGAAGAGAAAAAATGTATTTATTGGGGAAATATGTCCTTCAAAGGAAAAAAGGAACTCTGAACCAGTACACATATAATAATCCATACATATTATTCTACATATCTTACTTCTTTAACTTTAATAGATATTTAAATATTTCCAAGTGTACAATTTAGGCATATGTTTATGTATAGGTTAACATACAGTTATGCATATATGTGCATATATCACTTATAAACATATCTGACATAAATACCTGTCACTGTTGCTTTTACCCACACTATTATTGTCTTGTTATTAAGAGATTGATGATTTTATATTTGTAACTATGAAGGTGAAATATATCATTGCATATCGTTCCACAAGTGTTTTGTAGAACAATTTTTAAGAAGTTAGCATAGTCATAGCAGCATACAACAAAATTTGTAGATGTCAGCATGATTTTGGAGACAAACTTATGTAGAATTTTTTTTTTTTTTTTTTTGTAATTTCAAAAGACTTGGGAGATACAAGTGCTTTGTTCCATGGATGATTTGTGGTGAAGTCAGCGCTTTTAGTGTAATTATCACCTGAATAGTTCACATCGTACCTAATCAGTAATTTTCTTTTAATTATGGATTAATAGGGAACATATGGTTGGGTTGCATTATTTGAGTTTGTAAAATAAAGTCCAAAGTCTGAGTTACAGTTGAGTCCTTCACCCAAGAAGTCTGCCGTACACCCCTACATTGTATCTGACAGGTGGAAATTAATTGAGTGCCCTCCACCTTCCCCTCTTCCTTAATTTAATTGTGCTTTTGTCTTGTGTGGCCCTAGTTGTCAGTCTACTACTTTCAGATTATTTTCAGTTATTTGGGATAGGAGTACATGGGCTGCTTGGTTTTCATTCTCGAGATATTTTAGTGAGGATGGTAAGGTAGGTAATTTTTGATCACTCACTCCCCTCTAACTCTCCCCCTTCTGTCTCCAATGTCCATTATACCACACCATATACCCATCATTTAGCAAAAGACGTTATTTTATTCTTTTTGGGGGGGCTAAGTAGTATACCATGGTGTGTGTGTGTAACACATTTTTTTTTTTTGTTCTGTCATAAATTAATGGGCAATTAGGTTGATTCCACATCTTTGCAATTGTGAATTATGTTATGATAAACATACAAACTCAAGTATTCTTTTGATATAATGACTCCTTTTCTTTTGGGTAGATACCCAGTCATTGGATTGCTAGGTAAAATGGTAGGTACACTTTTAGTTTTCGAGGACTCTTCAAACTTTTTTCCATAGAAGGTGTTCTAATTTGCTATCCCACATTGTATAAGTGTTCCTTTTTTGATGTGTCTTCCCATTTCTGTTGTGTTTTGACTTTTTAATGGTAGTCATTCTGACAGAGGAGAGGTGATATCTCACTGTGCTTTCCATATTTTTATATGTTTGTTGGTTATTTGCATACCTTCTTTTGAAAATGTCTGTTCACCTCTCCCACACAGTTTTTAAAGTTTTTTTTTTTTTTTTTCTTGTTGATTTGTTTGCATTCTCTGTAGATTCTGAATATGAGTCCTTTGTTGGATGCATAGTTTGTGAATAATTTTTAGTATTCTGTATATTGTTTATTTACTCTGATAAATTATTTTCTTTCATTGTGCAGAAATATTATGGTTTAATTAAATCTTATTTATTTATTCTTGGTTTTGATGTATTTGCTTTATAGACCTTAGACCAATAAACAAACTATTTTTCCTAAGTTTTCTTCTAGAATTTTTCTGTTTTCAGTTCTTATGGTTAAGTCTTAATTTATTGATATAGTGAGAGATTGGAATCCAACGTCACTCTTCTGCATGTGGCTCTCCAATTTTCCAAGCATCATTTACTAGGCTCATTTTGCGTGTGCTTTGTCAAGGGTCAACTGTTGTAAGTATATGGTTCTGTTCCTGGGTTTTACTTTTGTTCCTTTGATCTTTGTGTCTACTTTTATACCAGTATCATGCTATTTTGGTTACTGTAGCCTTGTACTATGTAGTATGATTTGTATATTTGGATCATGTGATGCCACTGGATTTGTTCTTTTTTGCTTAGGATTGCTTTGATTTTTTTTAGCTCCTTTTTGATTTCATATGAAATTTAGGATTTATTTTTCTAATCCTATGAAAAATTACATTAACATTTTGGTGAGAATTGCACTTAATCTATAATCTCCTTGAGTAGTATGAACATTTTAATTATATTATTTTTTCAATTTATAAGCATGAGACATTTTCTATTATTTTTTCTATTTTTTCTATTATTGTTTTCTCCCCAAATATTTTGGGGTTCTTGATTTCCTTCTTAGCTTGGCTGTAAATGTCCTGATTACTTTTGTAATGTGAGACTTTACTAAATTTATTGATTTTAGGAGTCTTTTACGGGAGTTCTTAGGATTTTCTAGATATAGGATCATATCATTGGCACACAAGTATAAATTGACCTCTTTTTCTCTTGGATGACCTTTGATTTATCTCTTGCCCAATTTCTCTGGCTAGGACTTCCAGTACTATGTTAAAAAAAATGGTGAAAGTAGAATTTTGAATTAATTATTACATTATAATACACATAAAAGAAGAGTTTAGATAGGCCTTTTATCCATAACATAAACTCACGTAATCTTTCATCCAATAAACAAGGAATAATTATTGTTGATATAATTTTGAAGACAATATTATACAATGAAAATCCTGTCTTTAAATGGTACCAAAGTCATACTAGGTATATACTTGACCGACAAAGTATGGACTTGCTATTCTTAACAGAAAAATTAAAAGCAATAAATCTAAATAAATGTTAGTCATATATATATATATATATATATATATATATATTTTTTTTTTTTTTTTTTTTTAATCACCACGCTAATGCCTTGTAAGTAAATTTTATATGTATATATTTGTGTGTGTGTGTGTGTGTGTGTGTGTGTATATATATATATATATATATATATATATATGTATATATTCTTATCTTTTACATTTTCTTCAGAGTACATGTAGTATTGTTTATAAGAAATTTAGTTTTTTGACCAAAATGAAATTGGAAGAAAAATTCAAGAAAAACATTTGCCCTATATCAATTGATTCAGGTGCTCTAAGATTTATTTACCTTTATCAAAATAACATTTTTTGTTACTAGAGAATTTACTCTTAGATAAAGACTAGGATGAGAAAGAGGAAGTATTTGAAAATGAAATACTTAGAGGTGATAGATTATTTGTGTGCAGCATACATATTTAAGATAATAAAATTACTTCAAATACTTTGGTAAACTTTTTATCCTTTGGAGAAAAGTGACATAAAATTTAAAGGACCCAATATACATATGCTTCTTTGAAGAATGGAGAACTTAATTAAAAGAGCTCTCAGGAAACACATACACACACACCTGCCCCAAAGGACAATTTCAGTCAGTCATTAATCTTTTTAGATCAAATTTCATCCCCTCCACCTCATTCTCTTTCCCAGAAACACAGACAGCAATGTATTTGTAACTAATTATTTATTCTGTATATACCGTAACCTTACTCAAGAACTTTTTTGTGAATTTTGTACCTAAGAGAATATTTCACAATTTAAGATAACTGCATTAGAGAATGTAGACCTTTTTTAAAAGTACTTTGAAACTTGTCTGATACTGATTTGTTATGTAGCAAGTAAAAGGAGGGACATCAAAACTATACAACTTATCAGACTCAGGGGAAAAGTACATAAAAGGAAAAGGAACATGCCATCTATATTCTTAGTTGTCAGAAATCAAGAGGGTGAGTCTTGCACTCAGAGAAAAACATAAAGCACCAAGCTTGAGGAAACCAGTTAATATATTCAAAGCAGAAAAGCACATCCTGTGTCTTAAAATAGATAAGAAGGCTGTGTCTGAGAAGGAGATCAATCATATTTGTTCATTCTTATTACAAAGCTGAGAATTTACTTGGGCTTAGATATTAAATATCTTCATTTATTTGATAAAGGCTCCAAATTGATTTTACTACTGACATGATTTATGTGACATTTATGTCACAATAAATGAACATATATCTCACAATATATCTGATTATTAGTTCATATTGTACTCAATTTTATAAAGATAAGCAATGTTAAAATTTATCTTATTCATGTAACTTTGCTCTTACATGTTGCTGTATTAAAATTATTCACTTATAATGGTTACAAGCATACCATACAAAAAAGAAACACACTTGCAAAAGTGTATTTAAAAGCAAAATACAATACAACTATTTAAAATATCACAAGATTTATATAATGTCACAGAAAATTTGGGCTAGGATAAGAAAAGTATTCATTAATTCCATGATGTTTATTGTCATTACTTAGTAAAAAGAAAAATTCTAGGCATAGCCACTCATGTTATTAGTGAGTACGTTTGAGACTTCTCTCAGAGGGTTATACTAGAGCTGAAAGGATTTATGTTCACACTGGGTTTGATGTAATTCTGAATATACAGATAATGTTAGAAAATAAGTTGTCAAAATGCCATTTTTAAGTGATTTGGTAACTTTACAAAAATTTTAAGGGAATATTCTGTTAACTATTGACATGAAGAAAACTTGTATAGTATACAGCATAATTGTATGAAATTTTCCTCACTAACCACAACTTATCTCAGTATCCCAGGGGGTACCTTAACAGGATGCTGTTGAGAACTAAGATGCGGAATCATCCAGCTGAGAAAATGAGACCAGATTCAATAAGTCATTTAAGAGTGACCCAAACCTACTGTCAGAAATGATATATTGCCAATACAACTAAGTAGAGATGATTATGACAGAACTTCCCTAAGTTCTCTTGGTTTTGAAGAAAGAGTGGTAATTAAAGGCAGTTTTTCAAGATATTCTTGGAGGAAACGACTGGATTCTCATGAGGTTATATAAAACTACAATCCAATAAGATAACAGGTACTGTTATTTAGCAGAAATATTATCTGAAAGAATGAATTGTATTTATTTGCATAAAAAACAGTTCAAAGTTCAGAGTGTATATATCATAACAAAGGTTTTGTATATAAAAGTTAAAGTAAAATAATTGAAGTAAAATGGTATAAAAATCTAGGCATTAAAAGTCCAGATGACTGTAAAACTTTCATTCCTCATATCATATCAAAGAAACTAAACAAAATAATTCCATAAATTAAAAAAATGTCTAATTCCTGTGTGATACTTCTCCATTAATGTCACCTACGCTTAAAGTCATATTTTAATAATTTTATTCACATAGAATATTTCATACGCTGATATTTCACTATTTTATTACATACATTCAACAATTCATTTTAATCAATTTATCACATTATGTCATTATATAATTTTGTGAAAATTCTTCGTACAAAATTATTGTTTCACTTGATAATGTAGACGGAAAATGGGTAATATCTTTTCCTCACTCATCACAAGATGTATGCTCACACCCCTATGACAAATGACAGATTAACAAGACAAAAGCAAAACAAATTTATTTAACTGGAATTTTATGTGACACAAGAGCTTTCCAATGAAGATCTAAAGTCCAAGTGATAACTGTATATTATTAAATTTGATAAAAGAAGGGGATAGTAGTGGTAGAAAACAGGATTAGACAAAAGAAATATGATCATAGTAATATACTATTACACAGCAGGGCCTGTTTCTTCAAATTACTTTCAGTTTCTCTGTGTGACATTCTTTCCTCATAGGCAGGGGGTAGGATACCTGTCACATGAGGGTCTTATGATCTATTTTCAGGGAAAGTGCCCTCTTTGGATATGGTCTGTATTCTGCCAATATCTATCCTTCAACTTTCTTCAGGTTTCATCTATGTCAACCTAGCTCATATTCCACATTCAGTAAGTTGATGTTTTTCATGGCAATATTAATCCTCATGATTGAATAAGTTTACGTTGAAAAAATCTCTAATTAATTCAATCTATTGTTTTTCCTCTGTGCCTGTACCAATGGATGAAGAAAATTTCCCAAATATCTATAATGAATGTATAGTAAATTTGTAGTGCTTAACTCATGGGAATCCTACTATTACCTGAAAATCAATTATTTTCCTCCAAATTAGAAGCTCTTTTTCTAACTCTAATTTCTTTTCCCACAATTCTCCATGTTCCTTAAAACTTCTTCTTCCCTCTCAGAAATATCTCACTTTCTAAGACACAATGAAAATAGAACCTATTTTTCTATACATCTAACTTTTTTGTTTATACTACTTAAAGAAAATGTAGTATATCCTGTGTCTTTTAAGATCTCTTTATACACCCTCTCCTATTTCAGTTCCCTTGTCCTTTTACTCCTTTTATGTAAGAAAGTGTTAAATCCTTTCTTTTCCATTGAAAATTCTTAAAATATTGAGAACACCCTGGGGAAGTAGAAGATGCTAGATATTATACCACTGTTATTTAATACTATTTGTATAGTTTGGACAACTTGATGTAGCTCTTTATCATACTAATAAATGAAGTCCTTCGCTGAGCACCTTTGCAGCAGAACTGAACCTAGTTACGTATTGAGACCCATGTGCCAGAATAAAAATTAACAAATTATTCAGTCTTAAAAACAAAAAAATTACAAATTTGGTAAACAATTTGGTATACCTACAGGTATTAAATTTCTGGAAATAAAACACTCATGTCAATTGATGTTTTAGTCACAGATTTAAAAAATATACAAACACATTTATTATTAATCTTCATCTTAGCTATCTACTGCTAAAGACAGTATCACTCCATCATAACCACCACGGTTCAACTGAAACCAATCTGTTTTTCAAACATGCCTAGAATTACAATATTCAGAAAATTAAAAAAATGCCAAGCTAACTTAATTTCAGATAAACAACAAAATTATTTTTGCTATAAAAATTGTGATAGCTTAAGATTTACTTAAAGTAAAAAATATTTTTTGTTTATCCAATAGTCCAATTTAATGGGTATTCTTTATTTTATCTGGGACACAGCCCTATGTGGGGTCTATTTTACAAGAATCCAAACCAGAAACAAACCTTTCAGAATTCCAGTTTACAAAAGGCTAGAAAAAAAATCACTTATATAACATCGGTAACACAAAAGTGTTCTAAGAACTTATAGAAGAAATTCCAAGTGAGATATTGTCCTCAGAAGCAAATAGGTGGCCCAGTGTAGACCCATATTGCTACTAAAAGTCAAAATCATAGCACAGATAGCAGCACCTAAGATGAGGGGTTAGGGGAGAAGGAGAAAATGTTAAGAAAAGAGAAACTTTCTTAATGTTACACGTAAGGAACGTTTGTATTTTGCTGAGGTTCTATCTTCTAACATAAGGTCAGAACATTGTTTCACAAAAGGGGTAATTGTGACAATTACCTGTGTGATAATTCCTTTATTTTGAAGAGTAAACCTGCCTAGGAATATTCGTACGTATTGTGTGAAATGAGCCAGCCATTTCAACTGCTGCAGAAAATTTCAATATGGCCAATTCCAGCTTCAAAGCATCCCCTGGGAATTTCTTCATCACTTTAGTGTTCTTAACACATTTTATTTATGTTTAACTTTATTTCCCATTTTGAGGTCTGTGTGGAAGGCCTCCATATGTTAAATATGGTGAGGGGTCTACCTAGATTTAAAAAATAAGCTCAGTATTTTAAAAGCAAATAATGTATTACAATTTACAGGATTTTTTTTGGAAATTCTGATTTATGATTCTGTCTGGTTTTTAAGTCACCAGCCAAGTTCCAAAGCAGTAACAATTTGCCATCCTCTCTGACTACTCCTATCCCTTGCTCTGATATTTTTTGGTGTTTAAAATTCTAACTCTAGAAATAGTCTCTTGCTCCCACATTTGAATCACATGGGAAATTTCCCTCAAGATTCTTACATTAAATTAACTGGCTATAATCATGATCATCCCTCCCCGAGCACAAATACAATACATTTCATTTTGGCCTCAAAAACTGACTTTTCTCTGTCATTTAAGATAAGATGTAAACAAATCGTGCTATTTTAATGGCAACAGAAAAACAATTTCTGGTATCTTTCTTTACTGGAGAAGATATTTCTGTTTTATGCAATTTCTGTTTTTAATCTAACTAAATTATAAATACATTTATAATACCTTAAAATCATGATACTTCATGATTCATTACCTATAGAAAACATGCACTTTACTCACAGTAAGTCTTCTCTAATACACTGTCAGATAAGGTTCTAAATTCATTAACATATCCTTCAAATAAAGCAAGTGAAGTCTCTATGTGAGAGATATAAATTTAATACTAATGTAAGGCGTTTTTAAGAAAATAACACAAACAATGCATTTACTTTCTTATATAAGATAATTTTACACAGAGGGCCCTTGTCATTTTCTAATAATTTATTCAAGTCTCAGTACAATCTGCTTTTCTCTTGTTTTGCTGTCTTTACTGTGAAGATTCTCCCCAGCAGGTCTTTACTTAGATACTAATGCCATAATTTTACAGATTTTTAACCTCAGGAAGTGTAATATCAGTTTCATCATCTATTTTAAATTAAATGTTATTTGAATCACAAAGTAATATTTTAAGAACCCTACCCTGCTGTGCTTATGTAATTTTCTAAAGAAATCTAAGCAAATAATAGTCACAATCTATTGTGGCTATTACTCATGAAAGGTATTATCCCAAATGTTTTCTTATTATTGACTCTACTTTTGAATCAATTTATTGACTATAATAATGTTCAATGGTAGCCCTTAATACTTAAAAAACTTATAATTTCATTGGTTTAAATTTTGGGTGAGTTAAAAACAATTTTTAAATGTCCTCCTGGTAATTCTAGTATACATTAATAATTGAGACCTACTGTTCCAGGTGATATTTCCCAGTTTGCTCCCACAGATCATTCCCTAAGACATATTGTTGGGCCATACTTATTCCTAAAGATAGTTACTTAAACGATATTCCCTTTTCTTACACTATATTGATAAGTACATATGATTTTTTTAATCTCTGTATTCCCCTCACCATTTTGTATTACAATCTCAACGTTAGAGATCCTTCCTCCCATTCTATTTTAATAATACATGTTTCATTGTTGTTTTTTACTTATTTACTGCAGTGAGTACTATCTGAGATTTTTGCATGTGAGAGGATATGGTATTGTGAGTGATGTCCATTTTACTAAACTGAAATTATATAACTCATATTAAAAAGAATAAAAGACATTGAATAAAATGATTAGTTGCCAATCTCAAAAAGTTAAGTTATAAATCAAGCCAATTACACTCCACGTTACAATTTTATAAAAATATTAACAATGCTCCTAAATTGATTTAGTTTAACATTAAACTCTTGTGACAGAGTGAGAGAACTCAGACTCACAACTTAATTACTTCAGCTACATAATTATTTTAACTAAAATAAACCTGATAAATTGTGTGGCAAATAATAGGTGCTCAATATTTATTGGTTTGTATTATTAGCCAAGAAAAACATACAGATAAGAAATAGAGAGTGTAGTCAAGTGTTCATGGAAATGAATTTAAGGTAGATTTGGGTAATATGATGAAAGAAATCCCTAATGCTAGATTCAAATACTGTTGAAATTATAAGGCACAACAAGAATATGTTGGAGCTTGATTTAAAATGAAGATCCAGAGGTTTATTTCAAAGACTGTTATTCATTACAACTGTTATGGGGCGGTCACACATCTGAATTTCAAACTACTTCTGAGGTGACTTTGATTTAAGTTTGTTTATAGCCCTTACATTTGAAACATTCCTAAGTTTTTGGACTTAAATTTGACAAGCAATGAGAATATTTTGGTTAAGAACAAAGCCTCTGCCCTTGAAAATCTGATTTATACTTTTTCTTGTACCCTTGTCTATAATCTATTCTATAAAAATAGTGCCTACTCCATAGTTTCTGTAAGAAATAAATAGTCCTAAATTACTTGAAGATAGTACCTGACATCCTAAACCCTCAATAATATTAGAATTTACTGTTTTATATATAATGGTGTGTTATTTAACATACTGTACGTAAATTCAATAGCTTACTTAGTTTCACTGATGAATGTGACAAGCCAAAATTTATTTTTAAAATCTAGGTAGATGTCTTGGTGTGTACCTAAAATCTCAGATGCTCTACAAAGCTGAGTCTTGAGAATTCTATGAGCCCAGGAGCTTGACACCAGCCTGGGCAACATAGGCAGACCCTCTCTCAAAATAAAATCCAGTAGTATTTTCAAAATGGTTTAGAAACAAGAGATTCTATGTAAAAGGTTCTTATAATTATCTACATCAGATATGATAGCAAAAGATCAAAAAACATATTTCCAATATATTATATTTTGGCATCAAGTGTTTTCATACTATTAGACCCTAGTGCAATGTCTCATTTTAAAAGTCAATATTGAACCTACCTTATTAGATGTAATGCAATCTATATATTTTACTAAATCATCATTTTGTTATATAACCTTACCTGTCTTAGACTGTAATATTATAATAGTTTCAGTGCGCATACAATAACATTTTTATATTAAAATTCTTTTTCATTTGCATAATAGTGACAACATCAAACAAGTTTACACATTAAAAAAAAATTCCAAGACTGGGTGATGTGGCTCACGTCTGTAATCCCAGCACTTGGGAGGCCACTGTGGGTGGATTGCCTGAGCCCAAGGCTTGAGAACAGCCTGAGCCAGAGCAAAACCTCATCTCTAAAAATAGCCAGGGGTTGTGGTGGGCACCTGTAGTCCTAGCTACTTGGGAGGCTGAGGCAAGAGAATCATCTGAGGCCAGGAGTTTGAGATTCCTGTGAACTATGATACCATGGCATTCTGCCAAGAATGACAAATTGAGACTCTGTCTCAAGAAAAAAAAAAAAAAGACCCCTTCTCTAAAAAATAGCCAGGTGCTGTGGCAGGCATTTGTAGTTCTAGCTCCTTGGGAAGCTGAGGAAAGAATCACTTTGAGCCCCAGAGTTTGAGGTTGCTGTGAGCTGTGATAACACCGTACTCCACTGAGAGGGACAAAGACTCTGTCTCAAAAAGAAAAATTCCTAAAGAGTTTTCTGTAGCTATAAAGATAGATGCTAGAGATCAGTTGATCAATCAATTCATATTCTACGTTTCTATAAACTACTGTTTGCCTTCATGAACATTCTGATGGGAGTAGAAGAAAATCAGAGTACCTGTTATTTTTTTCTGAAACTAGTAATAATATTCACTTCTATAATATTGTAATTTATATCAGAATTTTAAAATTCAGCACAGGCAACTATTTGAACTACCAGGATAAAACATTTTAAAATGCACTTAAAAACCAAAAATACAATTATTAAAACGGATTTATTTAAAGATGAGATTCTCTGGGTTTACCAAGAACAATAGATAATATTTATCAAAACATAGTGTTATGGGTAGACATTATTAAAGATTGGTAGAAAAATTTATACCCATGTATTAAAGAGTTCAAGTCACTCATGCAAAAGATATGCATCATCACTCAAGCAATAATTGAGTCCTGTGGAATATTTTTCAACATATTTTGTGTATTTATAATAACAATGAGAGGAAAAGAGCATAAGTATAAAATATTCTTTACTCACATCAGGAACCTCATGAAATAATATATGACTTCCCCAAATCAAGTAAAGAATATAGGGCTACTAAAAATCAAGTATTTTATAATAATGATACATCATATCCACAGTATGATCTTAGTCACTTAAGTTTATATCTCAAATTATATGCATTTAATCCTTCAAGAATGGAGACAGAATTTAAAATATCTATGATATCCATCCTTAGATGAAGCTAGAGAGCAAAGATAATTCTCTCAATTTCAATTTTAATTCAGATGGATAATTTTGAGGATATTATTTATTAACAGGCATCTGCTTACATAAATAATTGTGCCATGCTTTTAAAAGATAAACACCAACAGGTCTTAAAATCCACAAAAGACATTCTGTTTCAAAACTCTATTTGTTCAGCCTAATGGGCTATCAAGTAGAAGATTTTATCACAAGTATATTAAGAGATCTTTGGAGTTGTTTTTTAAGAGGGCTTATTATTTTGTCTGTTTTATGGTTTTAATATTTTCTAATTTATTTTATTTTGTTCTTCCAAAATAAAGAGAAGCAAATGAAATGATAAATCTGTATGAGCGTCATTCTTGTGCATGGCAGTGCTCTGTTATACAAGTGTCCTGAGCCATTGAAGATGCTAAACAAGCTGTATAAATACATATTTAACTTGCAGCACCAAAATTTCTTAATCAGAAATTTCAGAACTAATTAGTGCCACTGAAACTTTGTGGAACAGAATCATCTTCCAGTTATACTATGAATTAGAAATTAGGTTTATTAAGACATTGAAAAGAGCCAAACATTCATAAATCCCTGGCAATTTTACTTTTCTCCAACTATTCCTATTGGGAAATTTCTTGATAAAGGGATACTTGGGTAGAAACAAAGCTTCTGCAGTGTAGGGACTCTGTTCTCATGCCCACTCTTCCCACAACCTCTATTCTGTTAATTATAGAAATCTTTTGCTTCTCCTGTTTAAGTACTTTTTGCACTTTCTTCTAGTGTGATTGCATTAAAACTCCTCTCCTTTTGAAAGTAGTAGGAAACCATTTACATTTCTAATGGCTAGTTCTTTTAAAAGCCATTTAAGAAAATATAGATTTTGCTCAAAAACAAGCTTTTTGTTTGTTTGTTTGTTTTCTCCTTTATTTTGAGGGAGGTGGGAAAGGGGAGAAGTTAAGACACTCAGCTGGTTCTAAAATAGGCCAATGGGTGTTCATTTTGTTGTGATTTGTCGCAGTCACTAATCAAGAGCTATCCTTTCCACTCTATTAGCTGTGTACTAGAAGGGATCTCCTTAAATCCTTTAAGTGTCATTAAACATAAGAGGGAGATCAAAAGGAGCTGAAATTGTCAATATCAAAATAGATGATGTGGAAAATTAGCTGCATTTTTCTAGTGTAATTTTAAAACCTGCATCGTAAAAGTTGGTCTCGCTCTCATTTTATTAAACTAGATTTTAGTTTCTCAAATTTAATACCTAATATTTAATATTTAGGTGAACCTATAAAGTAGCTATATTTGGTAGGAAGTAATCACATGTTTTGCCACAAATATAATAATTCCTATAATTTTAAATTCTAAGAATATTTCCATTATCTGAGAAAATCAGAGCAAAAGGTTGTTTTGTAAAACCCCAGGCAACTATGATTTGTGGGTGTGTGTGAGAAAGAGAGAAATAATAAAAAATTTCTTATATGGCTTAATTAAATATTGTTGTAGCTCACTTAACTGATTCTTACAGTATCGTATTTCTGGTTCCAAGGATAATTGTATATAGAATACAATGGATCATCAACCTTTCAGAAAATCAAAGAAACCTGTTGATGGAGCAAAGCTAAATTAATGATCAACTTCAGTATGGGAGAACAAATTGTGGTATATTCTTAGAATATATCAAAATGTGTGGCTTGGCGCCTGTACCTCAAGTGTCTAGAGCGCTAGACACATATACTGGACCTGGCGGGTTCAAATCCAGCCTGGCCTGGATTTGAACACCAAAACAACAATGACAATTACAACCAAAAAATAGCCGGGTGTTGTGGCGGGCGTCTGTAGTCCCAGCTACTTGAGAGGCTGAGGCAAGAGAATCACTTAAGCCCAACAGTTGGAGGTTGCTGTGAGCTGTGACAGCACAGCACTCTACTGAGGGCGACAGTTTGACACTCTGTCTGAAAAAAAAAAAAATTATGGAAATTTCAGGGAACAGTATATAAAGAGCGTTGGGGGTCAGGATAGTTATTGAATAAGTTTGCACTGATGTGGACAAAAAATCTTGTCAGCATTCATGAACAACCTGTGATTTTGATACAAAAGCGAATTATTTAACTCACAGATTTATCTTCATGAGCAAATATTTTCTGTTATAGGTAGCTAAATTTTTATTGCTCATTCCTGGTAATATTTTTAACATACGGACATATATAAATTCTTGGTTGATATTGCATGATATTTTAACACAAGTAAAGGAAAATGTGTTTTTCCACAGTAGTGTTAGACACAGAGACAGGACAGGACAAATGGCTATTATAAGTAAAAGTTAAACAACTGGACACAAGAGCCAATAAAGCAAGACATCCACAAGTCAGAAAAACAAGTATGTCTCTACTGGTTTGTATACGCACGTGTGTGTGTGTGTGCGCGCGCGTAGCTGTCAAAACCTTCAAAAAAGTTGCATAGGTCATTCTGTTATAAAATGTGGTTAGAAAAACCATGATACTTGCAAACTTTAGCATGTTCCTTTTCTTGTTCTAATCTCTTTAGTTGTTCTACAGAACAAATATTTTACTAAACACTTGAAAATTTGCCTTGTCTGTTGCCACTGAGTCACAGATGATGATAGTTAACCTGCTCTACTGGTGGATCACAGTCATTCTGAGAATAAGGACAAAATCTAAGACCCCTTGGGTAGACCTAGTGACTTACTTCTAATAAACACGGCAAAAGTGACAGCACAACAGCTGAGAGATTCGTTTATGAAAAATACTGTAATTGGTCTTGTTCCGTCTGTGTCTTGCTCTCTCTCTCACTTTCTCTGATGAAGTGATGGCCTGTGGAGTGGTCTGTGTGGCAGGCAGTCCAGTGTGTCCTCCAGCCGACATTCTAGAAGGCACTGAATCATACAAACAGCCACGTGAGTGAGGTTTGAGACTAACTCTGCCCCTGTGAAACCTTGGGAAGACTACAGCCCCCTCCCAACACTCAACTGACACCTGTAGGAGACTTAGCCTATTCAGACAGGCCACAGTCATCTGGGACACAGAAACTGGGAAATAATATTATCTGTTGTTTCAAATGTCTTAAATTTGGGGTGATTTGTTACTTATCAGGAAACAGAAGAAAGAAGCATAGGGGAATGTCAAGCGATCCGTGCCATAATCATAGTGAATTTAAGACAAAAGCTACAGGATTTTTAAAGATAATGGTAATATTATCATCATTCAAGATATGGTAATAGGTAAAATTATACTCGATTTTAGTTATACTGCACTACAATGAAAAACATATACATTTTGATATTAAAAATATTACAGTAATTTTTCTTTCTAATCATATACTTCTTAGTTTGATCCTTTAACTTAATCATTTATTATTATCAATATTATTCTCTTACAAAATAATTGTTAGCTTTGAAAATGACTCATATATTTGACTCTAAATTATATCGATTATATGTGCTACTTTTCAAATTCATCTGAATGAAATTATGCTGAATTTTTGTTTGAACTTTCTGTCTTCTATTAAAAGTATGTTTGAAACATCCATCCATGGTTGTAATTAGCCCAGTTGTCACCACAGAATTTTGTTATGTTACTAATATGTACCTCACATAAACAGCATACCCATTGTAATGATGTGAATTTATATTGTTTCTATTTTTAGATATAATGCTGTTATATATAATATAACACACGTGTATAATTTCTGTAGGCTATATAACATGGAATAGAATGCTGAGTCATAGGGTATGTATCTTCAAAAATACTAGACCATGCTATATCTTATTCCACACTGATGGGAACCATTTGTATTTTTACCAGGAATCTATAGGAGTTTTGTTTTCACACATTTTCTAAATACTTGCTGTTCTGGTTATCTCTTGCTGTACAAGTCATCTCAAAACATCTAAAAGAAAAAGTATTTTATTATTAGGTAAGACAGTTCCTGAGGTCGACTATTCCCAGCAAGGCATTTGTCATGTGAGTTACCCTGTGTAGTTGCAGTCAGGCCCTGTGACTGAGGAGTCATTTTAAAGGCTGACTCACTCAATTATCTGGTAGTTGATAATGAATTTCCACCAGTTTCACAGCTGGGACCATCAGACAGAATATGTACAAATGGACTCTGAAATTGTCCTGGATTTTCTCACAACATGAGAGTTGGGTCCTAAAATGTCGTGCCTGATGAGGACAAAATGAAAAATATTATCACCTTTTTTGAACAAAGCTTTGAAATCACATGACATGACTTCCACAACTGTCTGATTCTTACCTAGATTCAAGAACAGGAAACTTATTTATTCATTCATCCTCTTCTCAATGATAGAAATATTACATCAGACTGTAGAAAAAAAAACAAGTGGAATGAGAAATCTTTTTGCAGGTATTTTCAAAAACATAACCATTCCTGTTTGGGAATTTTTCAAAGAACTTGCAGCATTTTTTAACGCTTATGTGGTGACATCTTAATTTGGTTTAGATTTGAATTACTCTAATTACTGGAAAACCTTTCCCTAAACAGTTATATAAATATTGCAAGTGGAAGACATGTTCCCAGTATCTATTTGCAAAATAGTAAAACGTTCTCAAGGTCATGCAGACATTCTTTTATCTTATCCTTCTTTACAAAAGCTTTTAAAACAATTTTCATGCAGAGGATAATCACAAGTTCACAAAAAAATATGTTTTATCTATGAAATAAATGTCTATGTTTATCTCTTTTGTAAGTTACATGAGGTGTAACCATTGTTGAATACTTAACAATGTTGAATACTTAAATATGCATTACCAAGAATACACACATTTCTCCAGGTAACCTCAGTGTTAACATAGCATTATACATATACATTACTGACATGTACTATTACACCCCATTTAATATTTACTAAATTCATATATCTATGTCTATTATTTGTGAAGAACTTGTCAAATTATGCAAGAATATTAATGATAATTAGGGGAGGAGAAAGGGGAATTGGTAAGCACTTACTTAACAGGCACAATGTAAGGGTATGTGGCGGGAAGGGTATGAGCCCTGGGGGAAGGGCTCAACTACTATTTGAGCTTTACCTAACAAACATAAACCATGTAACTAATCACTTGTACCCTCTTATTAATCTGAAACTAAAAGATAATTTAAACACTGACTGTGAATGTACTGATTCCATACATCAATTTTGTATAATTGGCAATTTAACAATTGTTTTCATGATACCTAAAAATTTATCTTATGATCCACTGATGTCAGTGAAGATATTCCATTTTTACAAAAAATATTGTCTTAATTTTCACATCAACATCTTCAGTTAATCTGAAATGATGATTTAAAAAATGGCATAGGCTCAGCGCTTATAGCTCAGCTACTAGAGCACCAGCCAGGTACACCAGAACTGGCGGGTTTGAATCCAGCCTAGGCCTGCCAAACAACAATGACAACTACAACCAAAAAACAAAACAAACAAACAAACAAAAAAAAAACAGCGGAGCATTGTGGCAGGTGCCTGTAGTCCCAGCTACTTGGGAGGCTAAGGCAAGAGAATTGCTTTAGACCAAGAGTTTTAGGTAGCTGTGAGCTGTGATGTTACAGCACTCTACTGAGGGCAACATAATGAGACTTCTGTGTCACCCCCCAAAAAAAATTAATTAAAAAAAATAGCATACTGTTACCAAGTATATAAACAATTACTATCTTTATACAATACTATTATTATATAATTTGGTGCAACAGATTTTATAAATATTTGGTGGTTGCTACTAAGGCTAAAATATCTTATTAGCCAGTGATTCCACCCCTAGCTGCATTCTCCCCAAAAAGCATGTTTATATGTTCACTAAAGGATGAGTACAAGAATATAAATAGCATCACTATTCACAATAGCCATCGTAGAGAATAGAAAAGAAATAAAGTTTTTTCCCCAATCTACTCTCATGCAACCACTCAACCCTTCTGATATGTGGGTGGATTTCCCCACAAAGCAAACACCCAGACAGATTCTCCAGTGTTTAATTCAATTTAATTCTGACACACTCTACCTGGAGATAACATCAGATTTCAAAGGTTAAGGACTGAGTTCCACCAAGTCCCTCCACTTCAGATACCAGTTACAAGTACCAGCTGTGACCTATGCTTCTGACAGACAGATATAAATTGGGTTTTCCATGGCCCCCTCCTTGGATTCTATTAATTTCCTAGCACAGCTCACAAAATTTAGGGAAAAGCTTTACTTAAATTTGCAGCTTTATTAGTAAGGGACAGAATATAGATAAACAGCAAGGTGAAGATGTAAATAGTTCAAACCGTGTAGAAAAGGGACTGGAGCTTCCATGCCCTCTGTGCTATCCTCCAAAACCTCTGCATGTTCTTTTCTTCAGAAGCTTATTAGTGAGCGCTGTCCCTTTGGTTTTTTATAGGGGTTTCATTACACAGGTGTGATTGACAACATCATTGGACACTTATGGTGCACTCAACTTTCTGTTCTTCTCCCCTCTCTAGAAGTCATGTGGTAACAACAAAAATACCAAACTTATCATACCTTAGTTGGTTTCCTTGGCAACTAGCCTTCATCCTAGAATTTTTCAGGGGCCCAGGAACAGTTGCTTCTTTGGAACAAAAGATGTTCCATAATCCAGGCAATTCTAAGAGATTTAGCAGTCATATGTAAAAAACCAAGCCCAAATGCCCATCGACCCACGAATGGACTAGCAAATTGTGGTACATGTACACCATGGAATACTATGCAGCCTTAAAGAAAGATGGAGACTTTACCTCTTTCATGTTTACATGGATGGAGCTGGAACATATTCTTCTTAGCAAAGTATATTAGGAATGGAAGAAAAAGTATCTAATGTACTCAGCCCTACTATGAAGCTAAACTATAGCTTTCACATGAAGGCTATAACCCAACTATACCACAAGACTATGGGGAAAGGGCCAAGGAAGGGGAAGGGAGGGGGGAGGTTTTGATGGAGGGAGGGTAATGGGTGGGGCCACATCTATGGTGCATTTTAGAATGGGTACAGGTGATTGCACTAATGTTCACAGCTATGATTTAACAATAAAAAAAAAAAAAATTAAAAAAAAAAAGTAGACCCATCACCATTTGGCAACCACTATAGTAATAGCCAGGAACTGAGAAAATAATTATTGAGTGAAAATTTGATCAGAAATAGGATATTTACATCACCTCAGAGTAGTTTTCCAGAAGGTATCGATTAATTACATAGGTAAAAAATAGATTTGCACTGGGGGAGTGTGACAGAAATAACTTTAACTGAGTGACCAAAGAAAATGTCACTAGTAAGGAGATGCAGAGATCTCCTGTTGTCCTGCCTGACGCTAGCATGTTACTTCTGTGCTAATCAAAGAGCACATAACCTACATCTATTTGTGCAGAAGGATCAGATAAACCCAAAACGTGTAAGGATCTATATACGTCTTGAATGTTAAGTGCATGAAGACAAAAACTGAGGAATTGTAAGGAGATAGACATGACAACTAAATCTGGATCAGAAAAAAATATGTATTTTTTTTTGCCTGTTGCTAGCTATCAGGCACAGTAATGGAATATATCAGTGAAATTTGGCTAAATTCTGTAGATTAGATACTAGAATTTTACAAATGTTAAGTTCTTGATTTTTATAAATTGTGCACAGTAAAAGAATGCCCTTGCCCTTGTTTGTGTTTTGATTAACAAACTTTATTCTGGTTTGAGTTTTACAACACCACCGAGCAGAAAGTAACGTAGTTCCACATACACTTCTCACATAGCGTGTCGCCCCCAGTACTGACCTCCTGTACCAGAGGGGGCCTTTCTGACAGGTGATGAACCTACATGGACGCCTCGTAGTTTACACCAGGGTTTATTCTTGGCATCATACATCTTGTGTGTTTTGACAAGTGTGTAATGACATTTATCTGCCATCGTAGTACCACATAGAATAATCTCACTCTGTGAACATTGTATGTAATCCTCTGATTGTTCCCTCCTGCCTCCAACCCCTGACAACCACCCGTCTTTTTAGCGTCGTCATAGTTTTGCCTTCTCCAGAATGGCATGTAGCTGAAATCGCCCAGTATGTTAGCCTTTTCAGATCGACTTCTTTCATGTAGCAATTGGATGTAAAGTTCCTCCATGTTTTCTCTTGGCTTGATAGTGCATTATTTTTAATGTTAAATAATATTCCACTGTCTGAATGTACCACAGTTTATCCATTCGCCTACGGAAGGGTATCCTGGTTGCTTCAAAGTTACGGAATTATGAATAAATTTAATATACACATTTGTGTCTGGGATTTTATGTGGACATAAGTCTTCAGTTCATTTGGGTAGATATAAAAAGCGCCACTGCTGGATTACAGAAGAGTGTGTCCAGTTTCTTAAGAAATTTCTAAACTACTCCCAAAGTGCCTTTTTCAATTTTGTATTCCCAGGAGCAACAGAGTTCCCATTGCTCCACATCATTAAGAGCATTTAATGTTGTCAGAGTTTTGGAGTTTAGATATTCTAATAGGTGTGTAGCCTTTGTTTTAAAGAAAGATGCATAGGAATATTTGGTTTTAAAGAGGCATTGAAATATAATCTTAGTTCAGAAAGAAGTCTGTGTAGCACTCCCTGGATATGTAGAGAGTGGTAGATGTGGCTGGTGACCCTCCTGCTCTCCCAACATCTTCTGTTTGCCTCCTTCTCCTAATCTCTAACTTCTCTCTTTCTGTTTTTTATTCAAAATGGCAGGGAGGAGGTGTTATTATGGAAGGGTCTGTGGAAGGAAGGAAGAGAAACGTGTTTCAATTTCTTACGTCTCTTACTGTAAATTCCAGAGCAATAGTTCCCAAATTTGACTGCACATTGGAGTCATCTGAGGAGTTAAAAAAAAAAACAAACTACTGCCTAGTTTTTCCAAACCATGCATAGCTAAAAATATTCAAAGTACAAAGTATAACAATAATTTAATATAGCGGTATAAAAAGTTCACTAGTATTATTTCAGATTTCATACTGAAACTAGCATTTAAGAAATTACCACTTGGGGAGTTTCGCTTTAATATTAAGAAAAATACCCATAATACCTGAAAAGACTATCAAGATTTTCCTTCCTTTTCCAACTATACTTTCTTCAGATGTTTCAACCAAAACAATATGTTGAGCACAGAAATGGATATGCTGTTTTCTCTTAAGCCAGACAGTCCTGAGAAGATATTTTCAAAATGTTGAAGTGTCAATCTGTTCACTCTTTGGAGGGAAAATATAGGTTAGTTTTTATACAAATGTATTGTTTATGTCAATATGTAATGAGCTTATTATTTTAACAAATTAATAAATATAGTAGAACCCCCATAGCTGACCACTACCCTGCACTGACCACCTCCTCAAGGTACCGTAATTTCCACAGACCAGGCAGGCATCACATGTGCGTATCAGTGCTGCAGGCCTGGGTCCTTATGGTGACTGTCTCTGTATGTTGATCAGTTTGTTACAGTCCCTTGGGTGGTCGACTTACAGAGGTTCTACTGTATTTATTATTATTTTTTTCATTTGAATTTCTATGTGATAAATTTTAATGGGTATGATTCATATAAACAAAACCTTTTTGGGGTCTTGAGCAAGTTTGAAGGATGTAATTGGATTATGAGACCTGCTGACCTATAAGTATTCACTCAGGAGCATCAGGAAATGCTTGCTAGCATTTGGGAGGGTTTTGTGGATGGCTGGAGATCTGGCAATTACAGACTGGGAATGGGGATGTGGCAGGATGTTCTAGGCACAGACATCAGTGTGAACAGAGGCCCGGAGGTGGGAGCAACATGTAGGTGTTTCAACTTAGCAGGTGCTGACGGCCTGTCCTCTGCCTTGCATGTTGGCCGTGTGCTGGGTGTGGACACAGTCTCCATGCTCACGGTTCCTATTGGTGGGGGGATTTGATTTTGAGTGTGATATACCTCATCTTACCTTGGCATTAGTTTCCTAGGTGTTTTCATTTTAAAAGATCAATTTGTCTAGTTTCATAATAATTCTCCATTTTTGATTCTAGACAACTTACATTTGATTAACTGTAATGCCTTTGGCCTTTATCATTTGGGCAGTCTGCAGCACCAAAGTCCATTTTTCTTTGTGGGCATTTTTTTTTCTTCGTGCAGCCAGTTTTACACGGAAGCAGATGAAATTCTCTAGCTGATATATGAGCAAGTTACGTCTTATATTAAAATTAATGGGAACTGACTATATGCACCAAGGGAAGGATATTCCTCAAAACGTTAATTTACACAATGTTCTTGTTACATTTTTATTGCAGAATTTCTGTTTCAATTGCACTTAATGAGTTGTATTAGGTGCCCTGCTCTGAGGTTAGTGACATCGTCTCATGTTTCTCCTGTCTCATGTCCTGGGCTGTCCAAAGCAATCTGTTAGAAATAGAATTAACCTTATTAGCTGTGATGTTTAGACGAACTTAATGGTTTTCAATATAGTTCAATGCCAAAGTCTCTACAGCAAGAGAACATGCTTATGAGGCTAAAAAAGAGAGACATCAGTTGCCTTCTAGGAGACGTGACTTCTAGAGATAATAAATGACAAACTAGTCATTAAACCAGCATCCCTCTCTTAGGAACGCTAGTTGTCTAACTGGGAATTAGAGCTGCTATTTCCTGGTTAGAAAAATGAACAAAATGATCACACAAATAAAGGGATATTGGGGGGGGAGAAAATGGCCCTTTCTCCCAGGGATGATTGTATAGGTGTACACAGTTTGTTAATAAACTTTTGTTGTATTAAATACGGTTTATCCTCACACTAATAAATCAGGGTTACTGAGAAACTCCATAGCAGCAAGACGGCAAACGGAACCCCCGCGTGCTACTGCCTGCTTGCTGGTTTCTGGTTACAAGCTGACCCTCTGTTGGGCTGGCTGTCCGAGACGACCGCCCAGGGCTTCCACTCACAGGGAGCCAGTGACCCTGCTGTTCCTGTGTTGTTCTCAGCAGTCTCTCCCCACGTCTTCCACAGGAGCCCCTGGTGGGCACACTGACGCTCTGCTGTCACCAATGCTCCATTGTCCTGGATGCTATAACTGCAGGGACTTCACTGCGTCCCTGCCCTTCTGCCAGGATTTCAGGGCACATGTGTAATAATTCAGCCACTCAGAAGGATTCCTTGTGTCGAACTTTTGTAATTTGAGCTTCTGCTTTTGTGGGAGCAGGTCTGTGAAAAGTATGGGGGCAGTAAAAAAAAAAAAAAAAAAAAAACTCACTTTTACCTGATGATTCTGTGCATAGAATTTCCTCCTATGAAAATGCTCCCTCCTTCTGGGTGCCCACGTGCTAGGACCTATGTGGGGAGTTTCCTGGATTCTCTTCATTTACAACTCTTTGAGGGAAGGATGATGATCATCTTTTCCTATTTAAAGATGAGGAAACTGGGACTGGAAGAAGCTAGCAAATCTGCCTAGAACTGCCCAGAATTTGAACCCAGTGAGGCCCGCTCCCAGCTGGGACTTTCAGCAGCTCTCCCTGCACGTATCTCGGGGGAGGGAGGGTATGCGGTGCTAAGAAGGCCGGTGTCATCCGTGGTGCCTTACGGCCTGTGACCCCGTCTGGCAAGGCTGTTCCCGCCAGCACTGCCTGGGACCCTTTTCTCGTAGTGGGAGCTGAGAGCAGTGATCACATGAACGTCTGGACGTATGTGTCCCAGGCTTGGGAATTTGCCTCAATCCCCTTTTGAAGGTTGATTAACTGTGAATAACAAGGAAGTGAGTGCTGAGGAGTGACAGCGGAACATCCGGAATTTTCTAAGTGCCATTTATATAATTTTCTCAAGAGAACGTTCATTTTTGTATTTCCAAGCTTCGGAGAGGCCATGGATATCAGACAGACCTGAGTGATAGCCACAGCTCTGCCTGCCCTTCCTGGCCTCGGGATGTGAGCTGGTAACTTACCCCTGTGAGCCTCAGTGATAGCTTCTGAAAAGTGAGGTTAACTGTGGTCCTACCCCACAGGGCCACTGGAGGGTTCCATGAGCACCCCGATGAATATTTAGCCTCCCAATGCCACAGGGCAGATGGTCTGTAAATGGTGCTATTTTATTATTTGTTTTCACTTTTAGCCACCACACACCCATCATTAGAGCTTTTGGACAAGGTCACTCCTGCCTTCACTCAGTCGCCTGGCCCGCGAGGTTGTGATCATTATTAACACTTAGTCCCTCCGTGGGAGCTTTGGTTCAGGGATCGGCTGATGAGACATGGAACAGTCAGACTGTTCCATGTCAGACTGTTTCAGTCAGACTGAAACAAAATCACGTGATAGAAACAATGTCATAATAAATGCATGTTGAAATCATACCGGAGAATAATCCTTTTAGATGAATTGATATCAAATTAGCCTGTGCTAAATATGTACACATCGTGGAATGTAGGATTCTGGTTTTTTAGTACACAGCGTGGTCTGGCTCCGTGAGATGCTGCTTTTGGCCTGTAAGGTGGGTCGAGACACACTCGTAGAAATGCAGAATTCCCGGACCCAAGTGCTAAGTGCTTTGATTCACAAGCCTGAACTCCGTCCTGATGTGTTCATGTTCTCTTCTGTGGCCTTGACCTTGGCCCTGACCACCTTCTCGAGCCTCTGCTGGGTGCCACCCCCACCGGCTTGCTGCCCTAGTCCTCCTCTCCTGCTCCCCGACCCCGTCCTGCCTCACTCTGCCAACCTCTCTGGAAAAATGGCAGCTTACTGCCATTTTTATGGATTTCTTTTTAGCCTTTTTATATCACAGATTAATTTTATTTGCCTATGTGCGCTGATTTGTTAGTGTGTGTGACATTGTTTTAGTCAATTTTCTCTTCAATGTTTTATTTAAAATTTTCGAACCACAGCTGCAACTCATTTTGAGTTTTAGTATATATTATAATTTTATCTTAATGTTGTACCATTCATGTAGCACTCTCTCCCATTTCAACTTATTTTTATGTTGTCTCTTCCTGGCAGAAGTAGTGAAAGTTTTTATTGTATTCTGTCCAATCGAGCAGGAAAACAATAATAAAACAAACCAATTAAAAATGAGATAAATTATAAACTTCTCACTGAGATGAAAATACCCACTGAATCTATTCCTTGGATCTGTTTCCATGAGACTCCTATAATATTACATAATCATAATTTATTTCTTGGCATGGGACGTTTGGAAGAATGATTGTAATTAGAGGAAAGAGCTAATTGCAGAAAGTCCGATATGAGATCCAGTGATGACTGTTTCTCTGTTGTCTCAAGGGAGCAGCTGTGTAGCCATTATGCCTTTGGTCTGATCGATACAGTCACACTGGATAATTTAAGCCTCAAATAAAGAGCCCTTAGAACATCTCCCAAAGGGCCATTTATAAACTTGATTCAACTCTAAGAGTTTTGAATTTCAAAAGAGAAAGCAGAATTTAGGAAAATAAGAAATTTCAACATTTAGCAATAATCATTTCTTCCCTATTTTTGCCCAGCCATGAACACCGAGGTTTTAGCGGCAAGTAAAACATACCCCCTTCCTTTCCTGTAAGGCATCTCACTGTAGTAAAGAAAACATCATTGAACATGAATTTGTGGGTATGGCAAACATTTCCAAAGACAGAGTGTGAATGTGCATACTGCTAAGATGGAGCAAGGCTGATGGACGTTCAGATTTGGAGTAGGCATCTGACTGTTTAGTGCAAGTACCAAGTGCAACTGTTTCTAAGGGGAGCGTGGACTTCAGGAGGTGTGGAGCTACTCTGGATGGGGAGGCGGAGGGTGTGGGTAAAGGAAGACAGAAGAACTCACCAGGGCAGCGTTGTCCAGCCTTTTTTATGTCACTGCACACTTGAAGCTATAGTCAACTTCCATGGCACACTTACATTATGTTGATCAAAAAAGAAAAAAGAGTAATAAAAAAAGAATAAGTTTACTATACTTTGAACTTCTTTTGAAAATAATTTAATAAATGGTCTTTTAAAATATTCTTGGCACTCCAGTTGAAAATCACATCCTAGAGCCTCGTCTGGCTGTGGGCATGCATGGAATCATATCTTGACTGCCCCTGGAAACGCAGTCAGAGTTGGTGCAAGTCAGGGGGCCGCTGAAGGACTTTTAGAGATTACGTTAGAACTTCAGTTAAAGGGAAGTTAATCTGGTGGAAGTTTGCTGAGAGGAGCTTGAGAGGAGCTTAGAGGGAGGAGGTAATGAAGTGGAGCTGGGGTGATGGGGGCTACTGAGGAGGGGCCCGGCCGAGAGACACCGCAGACTACGGAGAAGAGTACGGTGGCTTTTTATGAAATTAAAAACAACATGGGCCTGTTCAGCATTTCCACTTGATTCTGGGTAAGTCTTGGAAGGTGATGTGCTTCCAAGTATCGGTCAATTTCCTTCAGATTTTCATATTTCTGAGAATAAAGTTTCTTGTAGTATTCATTACGAATTTTTTGGATTTCTGAGGACTCTGTTGTTATTTTGTCTTTGTCGTTTCTGATTGATGAAATTAAAGATTTATTCTTTTTTTCCTGGTTAGGTTAACCAAAGGTTTATCTATTTTATTGACCTTTTCAAAAAATCAGCTTTTTGATTTATTGATCTCTTGTATTGTTCTTTTGTTTTCAATTTCATTTAATTCTGCTCTAATCTTGGTTATTTCTTTTCTTCTACTGGGTTTGGGGTTGGAATGTTCTTCCTTTTCCAGTTGCTTGAGATGTCCCATTAAGTTGTTAACGTCCTCTCTTTCCATTCTCTTGAGGAAGGCTTGCAGTGCTATAAATTTCCCTCTTAGGACTGCCTTTGTGGTGTCCCAGAGGTTCTGATAGTTTGTGTCTTCATTTTCGTTTTGTTCCAAAAAGTTG
>CAUYPK010021550.1:0-23124 GCA_963574355.1 Loris lydekkerianus
AATTTTCTGAGTGGGTTTACTTTTGTGGTGGAGGATTATGCTGGTCTTTATGGAGGATAGGTCTGAGAATATCCTGGAGAGCTGGTTTAGTTATGGCAAATTTCTTCAACATGTGAATGTCATTGAAGTATTTAATTTCTCTGTCATAAATTAAACTCAGTTTAGCTGGGTATAGGATCCTGGGTTGAAAGTCATTTTGTTTTAGGAGATTAAAAGTTGATGACCATCCTCTTCTAGCTTGAAAGGTTTCAGCAGAGAGATCTGCAGTTATTCTAATATTCTTCCCATTGTAGGTAGTGGTTTTCTTTTGTCTGGCAGCTTTTAGAATTTTTTCTTCCTTATTAACTTTAGCGAAATTGATTATGATGTATCTGAGGGATGTCTTATTCAGGTTGAGTTGTGCTGGAGTTCTGAAACTGTCTGCTATCTGAATTTCAGAATCTCTTGGCATATCTGGAAAGTTCTCCTTCATAATCTCATGGAGAAGAGACTCTGTGCCTTGTGAAGCCACCTCGTCACTTTTGGGGATCCCTATAAGATGAATATTGGTTTTCTTTGAATTATCCCAGAGCTCTCTGAGAGAGTGATCTGTTTTTTGCCCTCCATTTCTCTTCCTCTTTGAGAGTTTGGGAGCGTTCGAAAACTTTGTCTTCAATGTCAGAAATCCTTTGTTCTACTTGCTCCATTCTGTTACTGAGGAATTCTACTGTGTTTCTCAGATCTTTGAGGGCTGCAACTTCCTGTCTCAATGTGTCAAAATCTTTGGTCATTTGGTCTTTGAATTCGTTGAATTCTTGAGACATCTTTTGTGTTACTGCTTGGAATTCTAATTTGATCTTATTTACTATCCAGATTCTGAATTCAATTTCTGACATCTCAGCTATTTATTTTTTCATGGAATCTTGTGCTGTGTCTGGCCCATTGTTCCTTGGGGTAGTTGATCTACTCTGATTATTCATATTGCCAGAGTTTTTCATTGATTTTGCCTCATGATTGTTTTTCACCATTGCCTCTGGCTGTTCTCAGAGTTGGGGAGGTGTTTCTCCAAGATTAGACCCCAGTGGGATCACTCTATTGTTGCTGGATCTTAGTAGGGAGTAACCCTGTGTAGCTCCTCTGGGGTTGCCCCAGCCAGGGAGTTCTGGTGTGGGAGCAGCTCTGGAGTGTGATGCACCTGGATCCAGCAACAGGCGGGGGTTGGGGGTGGTGCACACAGTTCTGGGGTTTTCTACCTCCTTGTGACTTTGGCACAGAGGGCCCAAGGCTCCAGCAGTCTCTGGTCAGGAGAAGGGCTCTGCGCAGAGGCAGGGAGGGCTCCAGAGGTCACGTGGCTACCAGAGTCTCTGGTTAGAGAGCAGGCGGTGTGGAGGCAGGAAGTGTACTGGAAGGAAGAAGCGCAATTGTACGGAATTCCTGATCAGGGCATGCGGAGGCCCAGCGGGCGCAGGTTGCAGGTCATGGTGCAGCTCTTCCAGAGGTCTAGGCGGGTGCCCTCAATAAGAATTCTTGATCAAGTTTTTACCATCACATATCCTGGAGTTAACTTTGTTAGATTGTATGCCATAGCTTGATATGTGCTTTATTTTATTTTTTTTTCTAGCCTTTGCAGTAGCCAAAATTCAAGCCACTAGTCAGAGCTTTTACCCAATGTTTTTCTGAGAATAATTCCAGATGTGCTGCATGTACAATGGCCAAGATAACTTGATGACTAGTTTCTAGAATAATACTGTATTTGCAATAAAACGCGTTCCTATGGGCATGTAATTTACTCCCTAAACACCTAATTTTAGCCATAGATGAACCAAGATCACAACTCTAGTGGGAACACTACAGCTGGTTTTGAATCTAAGTGGCAGATGGCTCTGGACATCACCATTGCCTATTGCTCTTTCAGGCTTGTAAACAAGTTACAAGAACTGTGGTGGGCAGCTCAAAAAACTTAGCTCTTTTGATCTTCCCCAGCTGTCATCTTCTGCTAGGGGTCCTTAGATTCTCAGTGTCTCAGTCAGTCTCCAAACACTGAGACACAGAGGACTCCAACCCATTTCTTAACCTGGGTGGTTTCCATCTCCCACTCAAGTTGCCACTTACCCATGGGAGGCAAACCAATACTCAATAGCCTCCATTTGTAAGTAAGTCAGATATCTGTAACTCAGGGACTGCCTGTATAGCAATTCTCCACGCCTTGTTTTTCCTCAGGAATATCTAGGCTGTTTTGCCCTTTGTTTTTCTACATAAATTTAAGAATCATCAAATTCCCTGAGCTAAAATTGCAATTAACCTATAGATGAGTTTGTGGAGAATTTTTGTCTTCATGACATTAAGCCTTTCTATCTATAAACATGCACATATATTTCTTTTATTTCTTCCTTATTCTATTTCAATGGTGTTTTATACTTTTTCCTTGTGAAGCATTTGGACATTATCAGCTCTAATCCTAGACATGTGATTTTTTTGCTTTCGTCACTTTGATAAATGGCAATTTTGGTATTTTGACTTTATATCTAGAACCTTTCCAAATGCTCTTATTATTTCTAAAGAACTGTTACTTAAATATCCTTTTAATTTTTCAACTTAGACAATGTTAGATAGATAGAATGTTCTATGTTTTCCATTTCAGTATTATACCTTTTATTTCTTTTTCATGAGTGACTTCACTGGCTAAGACATCTAGAACAATAATAAGTAGGAAGGGAGTGAGATGACACCCTCATTTTGTCACTTTTTAGACTTTTTTAAAAAATCGGGCTAAGGAAGTTTTTTCTAGTTATGGTTTGCTAAGATATGTAATTTTCCCCCTATTTTAGACAGAGTCTTACTCTGTTACCAAGGCTAGAGTACAATGGAATCATCATAGCTCACAGCAACCTCAAACTCCTGAGCTCAAGGAATCATTCTGTCTGAATAGCTGGGACTACAGGCAGATGCCACCATGCCCAGATAATTTTTCTATTTTTAGTAGAGATGGAGTCTTGTTCTTGCTCAGGCTTGTCTTGAGCTCCTGAGCTCGAGCAATCCACCTGCCTTGGCCTCCCTGAGTGCTAGGATTACAAGTGTGAGCCACTGTGCCAAGCTGACATGTAATTTTATCAGTTGCCTTTCTTGCACATATTGAGATCATTACCTGATCTTTATCTTGTAATCTCTTGCTAAATTTTCTAATTAAGCTTTTTTGTATTCTTGAGATAAAACCAACTTGGTCATGATATTTCTCTGAGTTTGACTTGATAATTTTTTGAGATTATCCAAAAATGTTAATGAGTGACATTAGTTAATAATTTTTATTTCTTTGTCTTTGCTTGGTGTTGGTATCCAAGTTATAGTAGCGTCATAAGATTAATTGGAAAGTGTTCCTTATTTTTCCATTATCTTAAATAGTTTCCATTTGATTGAAATTATCTATTTCTTGAATGCTGGATAGAACTTGACTTTAAAGCCAACAGAGCCTAGTATATTCTTGATGGAAATTTTTAAACTACCAATTCAATTTTTTAAGGCTTAGTTATAGAATTCTTACATTATCTACTTTTTCTCATGTCCATTTTATAAAGTGACACTTTGTTGCCCCTGGGTAGAGTGCCCTGGCATCATAGCTCACAGCAACCTCAAACTCTTGGGCTTAAGTGATCTTCTTACTTCAGCTTCCTGAGTATCTGGGACTACAGGCACATGCCACAACACCCAGATTTCTTTCTTTCTTTCTTTCTTTTTTTTTTTTTTAGAGAGAGAGACCAGGTCTCACTCTTGCTTAGGCTGGTCTTAAACTCCTGAACTCAAGTAATCCACCTGCCTTAACCTTCCAGAGTGCTAAGATTCCAGGCATGAGCCACCTTGCCTGCACTATTAAGTGACATTTTACAAGAATTTATAAATACTATATTTATTTTCTCATTTATTAATTAAAGTTACTTTTTGTTATAAACAATAACCGAATTATGTTTTACATATAATCTTGTGCATGTAATTAGTTAAAGTTACTCTTAATAACCCTGGGTAAAGTGCTGTGGCATCACAGCTCACAGCAACTTCAAACTTTTGGGCTTAAGTGATTCTTTTGCCTCAGCCTCCCAATTAGCTGGAACTACAGATGTCTGCCACAATGCCTAGCTATTTTTTTGTTGCAGTTGTTATTGTTGTTTTAGCTGGCTTGGGCCAGCTTGGAACTCAACAGCCTCGGTATATATGGCTGGCGCCCCACCCATGGACCTATGGGCACTGCCACTTTTTAAATTTTTTCTACATCTATAATTTTCCATTTTCTAATATTACTTTTTTGCTTTCTTATTGATTAATCATGCCAGAGATCTATTAACACTGTTTACAAAGAATCAACTTTTAGTTTTGTTAGTGCTCTCAATTGTAAAATATTTTCTAGATTTTGAATTTCAACTTTTATTTAACTATTTCATTTCTTTTACTTCTCTATATTGCCTTTCTTCTTTATTGCTTATTAGGTTGCATGCTAGATTCAGTAAATTCTAGTTTTTCTTCTTTTCTAATATGAGCACTCAGAATATTATCTTTTCATTTAGTGTATTTATTTAGATGCTTCTACAGTGTTGATATTTGATTCTTTTTGGTTCTAGCTCTGTTTTTAAAAAATATCTTCAAGTATCATTATAATTTCTTTTATTGTTCTGTGAAGGTATTTTGGTAATTCATTTAGAGCAGTATTTTTATTTTTATTTTTTTTAAATACAAATTTTTATATGCAAAATAGATTACTATATAACTGGCAACCTCAGAGCCAAGTACTAAATTTTCTTCCACAAATTTCAATGGAGATGGAGTGTGGGAAGTCTTAATCAGTACAAAATTTAATTTTTAATTTTGGCTTAATATATAGGAAAAAATTTTTGAGGAACAATAGCTTTAAATTGAATAGTATCTTTTCAAATAAACAGCTCAGGCAAACCCTTACAATTCTGAGGTTTATACTCAACCACATCTGGGATGCAAATGAAAATTTAGGGTTTACAGTTACTATGAATCCAGTTTCAAGAGTAAGCCAAGTCACTTCCTTTCCAGAAAGAAAAGTCTCTTTAAGATGATCATGATGCTCTTGTGAAGCCGCTTGGATAGCCAGAGTTCCTTGTGCACAGTTCCACTTTCCATGACACTGTGCCAATGTCTAGTGTCAGCAATCCTCTGAAAGGCAGCCAGAGCCCTATAAGGCAGCATTTCATTCCTCAAGCATTTTCACGCCTCAAACCCTTCAGCTTCAAGTTGGCAGTAACTGTTCCAACGTTAGAGATGTTAATTAACACTTTCTTCTGCCCCCAGTGATTTCCCTCCTGATCTTCAGTAGGGAGTGGCAGCTTAATTAACATTCCTTTCAGAAATAAATAATTCAAACAAGTAATTTAGAGCTAACTGTAAGAGAGCCAGTGGTAAATGTCCACTGCCCCTTATATCTGCAAATGAGTGATGAATACAATGAACAAACACATAGAAAAAAACAATTCACAGAATAAATCCTGCATTTCCCACATTCTTACAGAAGAAAATCTTTTTTAAAAAAATTAATTAGCGTTTGTTCTAGTGGGTTGACTAGTCCAGGGCTCTGAGCAGGCACAGCCTTACAAACAGGGTTGCAAGCAGCCCTCTGCACCCTAAGTCAGGACAAGAGTGCAAGGAGAGGCTCTCCTGCACTTGACAGCTCAGTACCTGTGAGCGAACAGAAGTGATGCAGGGACTTTTTAACCCACAATGCATGAGGTATATGGATACGTCCATGAAAGAACCACCAGCAGCTAAAGGGACCAGGCGGGGCATTCTCACAGCAACTGCTGATAAAGGATTTCCCACACCATTTTCTTCTGGAAGAGAGGCATCTGGTGCTGAGGAAATTGTGATAGGTTTGTCCCTAGAGATATAATCTGCATATTTACAAGTAAACATTCCACAATCACTCCCATTCAACTGTTGAGGAATCTCATGTGGCTTCATGCTATAGTGGGCTCACTTTAAAAGATTCAGATCAATATTTCTTTTGGTCTTACTTTCATCCTGTAAATACTGAAGGAGAATCTCACAGATCCTGTGGCCCTTCTGTCCCATAGAATCCAGATATTTAAGACACTTCTTTCTTAGGTCTATTACCACCAGACTCCAATGTACCTTCCGATGCATAGCACCAGAATAAGTTCTTGTTCAAAGATATTTACTCCTTTGGTCCATCTTTTCACTGCTTGGTAACCCCCAGACTTTAATTTAGGATAGAAGAAAGTACTGAATACATGAAGTGCTGGATAGCCTTGCTTTTTATTTCTTTCTACTAGAAGATTCATGTAAAAATTAATGACTTCATCATTGAGCCAATGATAGTTCTTTAATGTCTGGATGTCTCAAGTGGTTCATAATTTAAAAGCACTACTTAAGATCTCATCTTGTGGGCCATGGCCTAAAACATTACCAATTTCCTTTTCTATGTCCTCTGTAAGTTCAAGAAGATCATCTGTTCTTCTATCTCTGTCTTTACCTGAGCAATTCTTTTCCTTTGTCTCAAGTATTGACATTTTCCTCCTGAGTAAGCCATTGCTTCCACTGCCCAGGCAAAGTCGGGTTGATACTTCTTCTGACAGGTCAGGCTCCAGCTGGTGTCCCCTCCTACCTTCCTATTCAAGTCTGATCCCGACTATCTTCTCTGTGTCAGAAATTTTCCCCTTTGAACGCCTCTTTTCACTTCTCATTGAACACAGAGGTTCCCTTGTTTCAACAAGTCTGTATTGTTTTGGAACAAATTGAGTTGTTCTGACTCCGTGATTTTGCTCCTCCCCCCAGCCTTTGGTCTTTAATGTGTCCATCTGACTTCTTTGAGAACTGTGATGATTTGAAGCTACAGGAGGGACAGAGTTTCCATGACCACCTTCTTTAAGTCTCTCCAGGAACTTCTGGTACTTCTTTCTTTCCGCTTTTTGAACACCCTCCTCCACGGTACAATGGGGACGCCTCAGCCCTTGCCGTTGTCTTCTGAAATCATCTCTGTTACAGCCTGTTCCTGAGATTTCCACAGTAAGGAACTCTCTGGATTGCTTCTGCTATGGCAACGGCCACCTGGTCTTGTATTACAGCCTTCTGAGTTTAAAGTAAAACCAAAGGAAGGCAAGATTCTGCGTGGCTGATCTCTGGTTACTGTCACTCTGGTCTTTGGATAGTCACTTATGCCATTAAGGAGATTTATTACCTAGTTTCAACATGTTGTTCCAGGATCCAGAATCTGTCAATTCACAAGATGAAGAGTTCGAAAAAACCTCTCCTGAAGGGGCCACATTCCGTGTTCCATTACAAGCAGAAGTTACCATGGGCTTTGTAGTCAGCTGGAGTGGGAATCCAAATAAGCTGGCAGCATTGTAGAGACAGTTTTTCACTTGGTGAATAAAGCAATCTAATCTTGGTCTTTTGGCTGGTATTTCATCAGCGTCCACAGTAGAAAACTGAGAGCTGATCGGGTGCCACCTCTTCAGGAACGTCCGAGTAGTGGGCACCAACCGGTCGCAGAAACGGAAAATGGTGCGGAGAATCCTAAGCAGCCATCTGTACATACTAGGCCCGAGCAGCAGCGGCGGCCGACACACCCCGAGACCCCCCCGCAAACCCCAGGGCTGTCGCCGCCGCTGCCGCCTTAGCCACCTCAGCCACCACAGCCCAGAGTGGTATTTTTAAATAGACAAACACAGCATAATGAAAGTAGGGGCACACCTTGAGTCCCAAACAGTGAAGCGTGTTCCTTTTGGCAGATAACAGGTGTAAGACACGATGGTGCCAGAAAGACCTAGATCAAAGGACATAGTGAAACCAGGAGAAGAGGGATAAAAACAGAGACTGAGGTTTAAAGTGTGATGATTAAGTTTGATGGTAACTCTGGGCCCATTCCCCTATTTGTAAAGGGAAATAACACGCCCATAGAAAAGACAACACCAAGAGTGAACTTTGAGTGATAATGATGTGTTCATGTAGGATCATCAGTTCTAACAAATATACTATTCTGGTATGGGATTTTGACAGTGGGGGAGGCTGGGAATATGCTGGGGCAGGTAGTATATAGAAAATCTATGTACTTGCCACTCAGTTTTGCTGTGAACCTAAACAACACTCTGAAAAAATAATGTCTGTCTTTTAAACACACACACACACACACACACACCTGAGTTCTGCTAAGGTCTGCCTTCTAGGGGTCCATTCTAGTCTGAGACACCAAAAGAGACAGCTTTAAACCTAAGCAAAGAAGTCAGGGTCCCTCTGGCTGAATGCCCCACAAAAATAGCATCAAAAATTCTTCCCCCACTTCTTTAATGGTAGTAAAATCCCTACAGCAGAACCTACAGATGTTTATGAGATCCCTGAACATCTACCCTGAACGTCAAAGGCCCCTAGGAGGGGGTGCCTGAGTGTAGGAGTAGGTCCTAGAGGGATAAAGAACCTTCAGTACCTTCAGAACCAGAACATGCAACACCCAGCATGGTAAAGCTTTGACTAAAGAAGGCTGCTCCTCAAGTCTCAGCTTGCCCTGCTTCTGGTTCAGGCACCGCCTCCTCAGTCTCAGATCTGCATGTTTACACGAGCTTTCTATGGCGGAATTTCAGGCAGCATACCAGCCCATGTAGGATCAAGTTTAGGGAATGCACAGCCTTACACTTCATAAGGGCTGACTATTCTATTTACATGTAGTTAATTTCAAACATGAATTCTCATCCATCCCATACTGAACCATAGGGTCAGTGATTGTCATTAGTAGTGAGAGGGATTGGAGAAGTTATCAAAGTCATTAGAGGGAGGGAGAGGTCAGGAATTGTAGAGAAAAAAGACAAAATAAGAAAGGAAATGGGCCTTGTCTGCTATAAATCTCCTTGGGACAGAAGAGAGGACTGAAGCCAGAACCCCACGGAGCTCATTGCACATAAATTATGGAGAGGCCTGCTGCTATGCCCAGCCCCCACCTGCCATCACCCCTACAGATTTGTTTGTTCTGGCCTAGAACCCCTAACCCATTTTGCCAGCCACCCCCAAATCTGAACTTGCCCAGCAGAGTGTGGATGTGAATTCTATCTTTGGAAGTTCTTCCTCTCTCATCACTAAAAATAACCCATCTCAGCTGTGCCAATTAATCTGCAACAGGCCATCACTGTGACCCCACTCCTACAACCAAAGAAAATAGAGATGATCTATTAAGTGTGACATGGTTCTCCCAGCCACTGCCTCATTCTCTCCTCCTTTCAACCCTCTACTCCTTGTCCAAGACTTCTTGAAAACACTATATTTCGGGGGAAAGTTATAGGTTATTAAACCATGTGCAGTATCTCAGTCCATTTTGTGCTGCTATAACAGAATACCTACACTTGATCTTAGCCAAAAGGCCAAGAAGCGATATATAACAGAATACCTAAGACAGATTGATTTATAATGAATACAAATTTATTTTCTCATAGTCTGGAAACTGCAAAGTTCAAGATCAAGGCAAGCAACTTGTAAGAGTCTTGTTGCTACATCTTCACATGAGAGAAAGCAGAAGGGAAGAGAGACAAAAGGGGCCCAAACTCATCCTTTTATAATGGTATTAATCCCACCCATGAAGATGGCTGTGAAGGTGGTCACCTCTCAAAAGTCCCACCTCTTAATACTGTTACAATGGCAATTGTATTTCAGCACCAGCTTTGGAGGTGACAGACATTCAAACCATAGCATGCAGTGTAAAGTGACATCCCTTTGGTGATGCCTGGAAAGTCAGGTTCATAAGTATGAGTGACCAGGATGGAGTAAAAAATCAGGATTGGTGGGAAACACTATGACAGACCTTTCACTAGAAACAAAAGCCATCATCAATGGGGTAGAAACAAAGAAAAACAATTCATTGTGACCTTGAACTGTGCTTATGACTGGTAATTTCTTTCTGTGGTCAACCATTCTAAGCAAAAACTACTGGAGTGCTTGTGACTCATTTCTGCAAATTTGTTCTAACCTGAGCTTTTAATTTTAGACCAGGGATTCAAGTTAAATATTTCATGTGAACAGACCAAGAATAGAAAATGAGAAGAAGAAAAAAAAAGATAGATAGAAAACCCTTCATTATGTAAATTGCAATGCCTATTCAAAAACATTCATGGAGTGCCAATGATAAATCAGGCCTTGTGTTCCAGATATTTTTGTGCCCACTAATAGTTCCCATCCCATTATACTATTCAAGCCACCTTAGGTTTCATTTCCTCTACAAGGAGACTACTGATCAATTTATGCATGCAATTTTCCTAGGTAGTTATCACTCCTCAAAGGTTTTTTTGGCTCTACCATGCCTAGTACCAAGAAAATTAATTTCTCAAGGTGATAGATCCCTGGATGGGCTGAGGAAAAAATCCTTTTATCTTTATCGGGAGCAGCCACCTTGCCTAAGAAGAGCTAGATGGTCTGTCTCAGCCCATCTCTCAGGGGGTGCTTGTCTAAGATCCTCTCTTCTGTGATCTGGTGGTCTTCTCCTCTCTTGTCCTGCCCGCTTTGGACAAAGCAGCAGTTGGGCTCTCAGAACTTGAACTGCTGTCTCTCCTCCTCTCCATCCTGGTTCTAAGAGCTGCCCAAAGGGGTGGTTTGGTTGTTGTGGGCAACTTATGGGGTAAGGGTGGGCCCCACATTGCCTTTCTCCAAAATTCTTCCTATTATTTGAATGCATATATCCCTCCAAAATTCATATATTGAATCCCAGAGTGATGGGATTAGAAGTAGGGAACCACTGGGAAATGGTTAGGTCAGGAGGCCTGTACTCTCACAAATGGGATTAGTGCCTCCAGTTTCCAGTAACTAAAGACACAACATTTGCCCCCTCAGGAAGATGCAGTAACAAGGAGTCACCTTGGAAGCAGGGAGAGTCAGCCCAAGACACTGAACCTGATGTTGGACTTCTGAGCCAACAGAACTATGAAAAACAAATTTCTATTATTTATAAATTATGCAATCTGAGGTATTTTATATTATAGCAGCAAGAAGGGACTAGAACACTTCCTGTGTCTGTGTCCAGACTGGGCCTCCCTGGAGGGATAACAGCTGTCCAAGTCTCTCCACACTGAGGAAAGACTAAGACCTAGGTCTGGTCTCCCAGCTCCAGGAGCCCTGGACCTAACTGCTGGACTTGATGAATGAACCTTGTTTTCTTCCCATAAGTATGTTTTCTTAAGATTTAGACCTCCACATCTAGCCACATTTTATCTTGGTGAGCTTTTGGTTTTGGAGATTGTTTTGAGCCAATAGCCTCTGTGGTAGGAAACCCCTTTCCTTCTGTTCCTGCCCAGGATCAGGAAAGCTGATTGCTGGGGAATGCCACTCCCATTTCTGGCACCAGGTCACTTCCTAAAAGGCTCCACTCATATCCTAAAAGGCTCCACTCATATCAGCTTCTGCCCAGCCCCCAGGGCACAAGGTTGGATAAGGCTCCAATGACTGATTAATGTTTCCTGGGCCAGACAGGTTCCTTGGGTGGCTATTTTTACTCACTCACTTGGGGGTTTAGACAAATCCTATGGGCCAGCCAGTCCTCTTGCAGACTACCAGCTGCAGTTTATAAATCCCACCACTGAAATGTAGGTCCTATTTATAGTGTGAGCTAAATCCTGTGAAGTGCAGTGGTTCATTAAATCCCACATGCACCTCTCCAGCCCCTGAGGGAGGCCAATGAGCAGGAAACACAAAAGGCAGCAAATGTTTTTTGAAGGTATTCACTGCAGACATCTTCTCTCAAGTCGTTTTGTAGACGGGTAGAGAAGTGAACTGAGATCTCTGTGAATAAGTCTGGGTAAAATCCAGGTAGCTATGCAAGGCTTCATAGGCAAGTTATATCTGGGTAGCAAGGAACAATCATGACAAAGAGAATTCTTTAATTTTATACCTACCATTAGCTAGGAACTATGAATGCATTAATTTGTCCCTGAAAACAGCCCCACTTCAAACACATGAGAAAACAGCCTCTAAAAGTCAAGAATTTGCTCCTGGTAAGTGGTAGACACAGGCTTTAAAGATAGGCCAGACCCAATCCCTGTATTTGTCGTATATTCTTTTTATTTATTTATTTATTTATTTATTTTGCTGTTTTTGGCCAGGGCCAGGTTTGAACCTGCCACCTCCAGTATACGGGGCCAGAGCCCTACTCCATGAGCCACAGACGCCACCCCATGTCCTATATTCTATTCCAAGATTTCTCAGATGAATGTATCCATGGTGAAGCCTCAGCAAAACTGTGGGAATGCCCAGCTTTTTCTCCTGGGCCCCCTCTTCCTTACTCCCCATTTCCTTACTTTGGGCATTAATTGCTGCTGAGGTATCACAGCCTGAGGTTCATCATCGCTGAGTGGGATAAGCTACCAGACTGTTGTGAGAGTTACTTGAGGGACAACATTTCAGATTCATGGTGGGTGAGAGAAGTTAATACCGCCATCATCAATGAGATGGGAAATCCCATCACTATTCTGAGCAAGTGATGTTCTGAGGGAGACCTTGACTCTCCTGAGGCTTATAACCCATCCCTTGTGGACATCTGAACTAAAATGGCTTGTGCCAGAGCCAAGGCAAGTGAGAATCTTTCAATCATGTCTCTCATCCCTGTAAAGCTTGCAGTCCATAACAAGGCAACTCTCCCCCAGACCAGACTGGGCTCTTTCATTCTCTACAGACCTCACTTTTTTTCTCAACCAGGATCCCCTCAATAGATGCCCCCCACCGACCCCTATTCCATCCTATTATCTCTCTAGAACTTTCCTTCCATTGCAGGCAAACCCCTTGTGTCCTAAACCACCTACAAGAACTCTCCCTGAGGACCTTGATTCCTCTGCCTGCTTCCTCATCATAAGCTGCTCTTATTTCCACACCCAACCACCACTGGGCATTCTCCTGGTCCCCTTTACTCCTCTACCATCCAGTAAAAACACCTGTTCCTTTGATGTACCCATAATCTGGGTCTACCTTTCTCTGTCTCTGGTTAATCTAAGCTACCCATCTCACTGACCACTTGACATTGATCTAGAAGGTCCCAGTATCTGGAAAGGTGGCCCATCTGACATCCTGTTCCCACACTTTGTGTTTGCCTCCCCACTTTTGTTCTAGCATTTCTACTTTGTCTCAGCCTTTCATTTCCAGAGCCAAGTTTTGAATCCTTGCTGCACTCCAACCTTAAACTGCCCTTCCCTATCCATTGGCACTGATGGACCATTCACACACCATCCATAGCTCTCTCCAGGCCTCTTCATCCACGGTGGAGAGATCTCCATCTCTTGACATGTTATTTTCCTCCTGTGTACCTAGTATCTATCTCAGCTACATCCTGACTTATTTTCTGTTTTGTTTTGTTTTGTTTTGTTTTCAAGACAGAACACTTTTGTTGAACTGTTTTCTAACCAGGCCCTAAGTTTCTTGTACGTATATCCTTCTGCCTTACCTGTTACACAAAATGTCCACCCAGGATCAATAGTCAAGCCATTTTCTCCACTTCTGAAGCCAAGGGTTGCTGGAGAAAACCAGATTATTATAAATTCAAGTTCTCCAAGCTTAATTTGGTGCCCAAATTAAGCAATTCTGTTACTTATCTTCTGGGAGAGCATTCCTCTCCCTCCTCTATCAACAATTATCCTAACTTCCTTTGCCTTCGTAAACCACCTACTCAACCCTTCCCTGTGTCCCACTCTCAGCAGATGACCCTGCTTCCATTTTATGGAGAAGAACAACCAACAGGTCATCAGATGTGAATGCCAACTTGCTACCCTCACACTCTTGTAACTCGTCTCATACCCATCCACGTTCCCCTTTGCCTGTACAAGGCCAGCCCCACCAGCCAGTCACTCCCTTTCCCTAACACTTTTGTCTTTCTCCACCAGCAGCTTCTGCCCAGATTCTAAAACACGCTGGCATCCTAAACAGACTGCCCTCTTTCTCTCTCTCCTTTCCTGTTTGTCTACAGCCCAAAGGACTTGCTGCTGCTTTACTCACAAAATCAGACCCTGCCTCTGCCAACTTACTCCATCTACCCTTCCACAAAAGTCACATGTTACCTCTATACTGTGCTCATTCCTAGTCTTGGTGGATGTCTTTGCATCTTTAGAACTCTGTCTCAATCTACTAGAACTGTTTTTTTGTTTTGTTTTTGTTTGTTTGTTTGTTTTCAATGCCACAGACTGGGTGGCTTAACCAAGAGAAATTTATTTCTCACAGTTCTGGAAGCTGGGAAGTCCCATGATCTGGGTGCCAGCCTATTGGGTTCTGGATAAGGGCTATCTTCCTGGCCTGCATATGGCCATCTTCTTGCTTTGTCCTCACATGGCGGGACAGGTAGAGATCAAAAGGGAGAGGAGAGAGATCTGGTCTTGCTTCTTTTTCTTTTTTTTTTGCAGTTTTTGGCCGAGGCTGGGTTTTAACCCACCACCTCCGTATATGGGGCCAGTGCCCTATTCCTTTAAGCCACAGGCGCCGCCACCCTGGTCTTCCTTCCTATAAGGGCATTAATCCCATCAGAAGGACCCTGCCCTCATTACCTAATCTGAAACTAATTACATCCTAAAGACAGCATCTCCAAATACCATCACATGGGGCATTAGGGATTCAACTTACAAATCTGGGGGATGGGGAATATATTCTGTCCATAGCACTTCCTACTTAAACCATTCTATTCCCTTCCCTCCCATATGATGACACTTTACTGGGTCTCTCTGACCCTGCCTTCTCTGTTGGGAAGCTCCTTCACCTCTGCCTGCCCCTTGAAGACCAGGCCATCTCCCCTGCCCTGGATCTCCTATAGTGACCCTCTGCCTCTTCAGGTCTACCTGGCACCACACGCTGATGGCAGCCATATCCATCTCTCCAGTCTTGAACCCCTCAGCAGACTCATGATTATTGGCCATTTTGACTCAGATGTCCCCTGGGCACCTCACATTAACAGATCTAAAATGGCATCTTTATCTTTCACACCTCCAAATTGCTCTTACTCTGGACCCTTCCCTCTCAATTGGTGGCTCCACCACACACCCAGTCAACAAATTGGAAACTTGAGGGTCATCCCTGAGCCCTTAATCTTCTTCTCTGTTTACATCTATTCACTGAAGATAATCAATTTGACTTCCTCAAAACCATGGCTGAAGGCATTTAAACATTAATGGGATTTTCAAAGGTAATGCAGTAACCTCCCTAGTAAACTAAACGAGGCCCACAGTCCCAATAGGAAAGTGTAAAATAATGCTTTTTAAGATGGAATTAGTGGGGTTTCTTTCTAAATGTAAAGGAGAGATCAAACCTACTGAAGTAACATTTAAAGTTGCACGCTTGACATGGAAAAGGTCATGCAATTGCCAAGAAGCTCATAAAACCAGCTGCAGAGATATTTACAGTGATGGCACTTAGAAAGAAAGTAGGATGAGGTTTTTCCAGATGTCATTTTTGGATCTAATGCAAAAGATGAATTTCTCTTCCCTGTGTGTGTACTACATGACATTTTGTTTTTCTCATGGAATCTAATCAACAGCACGCATACAGAACATAAATCTGCTTCTTGAAAGTTCCTGACATTTGTATGAAGATGGTTTACATAAGGTTTCATTCTCCTTACCCCCTGGAAACCTGGGCTATGAGAGAAGAGATTTTTCTTATGGCAAATGAGTTTTCATATGGTCAATCAGTCAAGTACACAGCAAAAAAAAAAAAAAAAAAAAAAAAAATTCTCTGTGATCATACAAAGAATAATCTTGATCTCTAATTCACACATAACTCAATAACAATTGGCCTCGTGTGAGTGTGGTAGGAAGAGGTGAGTTAGTGTTGGGTTCCCTTCTCTGTAGTCTCGTGAGCCCCATGCAGGTGGCATCATTGCCCTCATTATGCTAAACTAAAATATCACGTACCTGCTCCTTTATTAGAAGTCGACAGTGAGTGAGCGGAGGTAAGGTCAATGCCTGGCTCGCAGTAGGTGTGTAGAAATGATTGCTGAGTGAATGAACAAGTGAGTCAACCAACATATAGTGAATTGAAAATGAAGCGGGACTATTTCTTCAGAAATAAAACTATTTTCTGAAGGCATTTTCCACACCTCTCAGGGTAACACATCTCATGTCACGTCCTTATCTCCCAGGGAGAATTTAAACCACAAGGCTGTGGGGGCAGGGGAGAAGTTGATTATCTAAGTGGGTAGACTCTGATCTAGATGCAAACAATTCATAAGAAGCAACTCTGCATGGCAGCTCCCATCCTAAATAATGTCTCAGTGAAAAGAGTGGGCAGGTCCCTGATGAAGCATCTCTTTTTCAGCCCTTGAACCTGCTTTTAAGCAGAATTCTAGATCAAAAGAAAGGAATGCAGTGTGTGTTCAGTGTTACTGCCAACATAACACAAAACTTCGTGCACTCTGCCAAAGACTTAAAAGCCAGCTCTTTGGGAAGTGATTGCTCTCATCTCCCTGCTGCCTCTGTTCACTTTCCTTAGCATGAACATTACTCTGTGCTGGCACCATAGAGATGGGGATATAGCTGGACCTCAACACATTTTATCACTTGTTACTATTTAAGACATATTTTTCTAAACTGCATTGTGTGGGGATCACATCCCTCAAAGGACAGTTGCACTGAGGCAGGAGTTTTCTTTCCTTTGCATTGTGCCTAGCAGGGGCAAATGTCCTGGGGCAGGTTCTCCAGAAAGTTTTCTGAGACAACAGTACTGGAGCAGGTGATTTATGAAGGAAGTGCCTCTACATCAGACCAGGGAGGGAGTAGAGTGTGCAGAACAGCAAAGGGGAAGAAGCCAAGGAAGGATGTGACTTCAATGGGGAAGTGCCCAGTCTTGGTCTGACGTGGCCTGCAAGTCAGCCCTTGAGGTCAAGGCTTCAGAGTCCCAACCCATTTATCTTTGGGTCTAAAGGGATGTAATTTCCAGCATTTCAAGTTCTCACTAAGTGTAGGCAGAGTGGTTCCAGGGGTTGGTTCAGTTCTTTGAAGAAAGTCATCGGTCCAGGCCATTAGGAGCAAAGCACACAAGAGCTGGGGGTGGGACAGGGATGGTGGACAAACCTGTATGGAGATCCACAGAGAAGGCTTGATTAGAACAATGACAGCATCCATCATGGCAGGACACACTTGAGTCTTGCATTGGCTGCATGCTATGTCAGACACTGGTTTCTTCTTGAAGTTCCCAGATGCTTAATAAGCTCTCAGCTTTTTTCAACAGTTTGACATTTCATGACAATGACAATGTCTGAGTTCTGAGGCTTTGCTAGGGTTGAATATGAGCAGAAAAGGTCCCAGGCAGATGGAATCATCCTCTCCTGGCTTATAACAAGTAACAGCAATTTCTCTGAGTTCTTCTATCAGTTCACTGTAAGTTCTGATCTATGTCATTGGTAGGTGACCCATGAAGTCACTCATGCTCCATCAGCCAGGCTCCTGTGCAAGCTCTGAGCATGATTTCAACCAGTTCATAGCCAGTTAGAAGGGGGTCTAAAATAGCTGGGCAGGAAACGTGAACAGTGATAGGACGTGAACAACTTCCTGGCCTGCATTGGACCTGCTACTGCTGAGCTGAGTCTTTGGTTTCTATATCTGCATAATTCACTCCATGTGCACAGCTGCTGATTGTGGAGCTGGGAAGAACTCCAGCTCTTATTTAGGCCAGGGATTTTAGCAGTGGAAGAAAAATCCAGGTAAAGGTAGGCTCAGTGCATAAAACAGATAAAAGTGGAAGTGGATGAAATAAAGCAAGTGTGATGGGCAACACTGCCCTCCACAACTCCTCCCCTGCGCTGCTTTACAAGGTGACAAATGGAATTCCCAGGGTTCTGCAAGGCACAGTTTGTAAACCACTGAATGGAGCTAGACTCAACATGCTACATGTGTATATGACAACCTCAAAAACACAGTGCTGAGGGAGATGTTAAGACAGACTGAGATATATATTAACAGTAACATTTGTGTGGAATATGGTGACTTCCACACAGCAATACATATCTGCAAGAAGACATTTAAACAAAAGATACACACTCAACACAATAGAAAAAAATGCCTGTGGTAGGGAGGAGAAGGGAGGGAGGAGGAGATAAAAAAGGGTGAGTTGTTAAAAGTATTTAATTAATGAAATATGATGTTAGGTTAAAAATCAATGAAAACCCCCAATTAGGCTGGATGTGGTGGCTCACTACACTCTAGGAGACCAAGGCAGGTGGATCACCTGAGCTCAGGAGTTCAAGACCAGCATGAGCAAGAGCCAGACCCTGTCTCTACTAAAAATAGAAAAACTAATTGGGCATTGTGGCAAGTGCCTATAGTCCAAGCTGCTTGGGAGGCTGAGACAAGGGGATCACTTGAGCCCAAGAGACTGAGGTTGCTGTGAGCTATGACACCACGGCACTCTACCCAGAGCACAGAATGAGACTGTGTCTCTGAAACAAAAACAAAAACTCCAACTGATGAACCTAAGTCCTTATTTTGCCAACAGAGAGATATAGGCCCAGCAGTGGCCTAAGGTCACACAGTAGCAAACTCTCAATAAGAACTTGGGTCTGTAACTGCCATTTAGCACTCCTCCTCACTTGTGGGCTTCCTCAGAGGGGATGTTTTTCTTGCTGTTTTCTGGAGTGCGCACTAGGTCACCCCCATTATTCTCAAAGGCTGCTCAGGGACCAAGCTGTACACTCTCCTTTCATTCCCTTTTTCTGTGGTCCACTGTGACCAGATCAGCTATGTAACCTGGCTGGACCTGTAATCCTCAAAACCCACCATCTCAGACTAGAATATGAGCATTTACTTCTGGATCTTGAGCATTTTTCCTGGGAGTCTACTCTTCCTCTATCATCTAGACTCAGAAAGGACCCAAGAGCCCACCCAGCTTCCTCATTTATGAGTAATGGACTTCTGGCTGAAGCCACTGCACATCGATGCAGTTTAAAGAATGATTGCTTTTATGCCTTTGTTGCAAGTTAAATGATTATATAAGTGAGGATCTATTTCCAGGCTCATTCTTCTATTCCATAGATTAATTTGTCTATCCACACTCCACTACCATATAGTCTTGATTATTACAGCTTTAATAGTTAGTCTCGAATATTAAGATAAAGGAGAACGTAATTTACATTCTCCACTTTGCTCTCCCCTTTCGAGATTGCCTTGGATATTCTAGGCCTTTTGCATTTCCATTTCACAATGAGCTTGATGATTTCGGGGGGAGTGGAGGGGTGAATAAACCAAAGAAACTTTGCTTGGATTATAAATGAATGATGTAGCACTGAAATCTGGCCAAAACTGCTCCAAATTTTCAGCTTTTCATTTAATAAATAGTGAAACTGAACCTGAAGGAAATCATGCAACTTGCCTAAGGCCACAAGTTATGTCCCGGTAGCAGTGGTTCCAGGAGTTCAACTCCTAGCCCTGTTTACTGGGTTTGGTGTAGCACCTTGTCCAAGAAACATTCAGGATCATCTGACATGTGCAAAACACCCATGGAGATAAGGACTATGGCTGACAAAAGCCACAGGCAGAGCTGCCTTCTCTATCCACTGAATCATTTTCCTATAAGAACAACAACAACACAATGCTATTAGTTTTCAAAGGGATAAAGTCTTATCTTGTCACCATGGTAACTCATCTTCTTCAGGCACCCTGACTGACCTCTTTCTTGAAATAGCTTTCCTTTCAAATTTCCCAGGCCTGAAAAGCAGGGCCTGATGCCCAGGGCATGACAATATAAAGGATGGTATCTTAGGACTTCATCTATGAGAGGACCTATTTGAGAGAGAAAGTTGTGTCTTGGACACTCCAAGGGGGCTGTCCTTTGAAAATAATTTAATTAGTGATCTTTAAAAATTTCCAATATTTCCAATAGCTCAGAAATTTGGAGTGTATGCTGGGTACCAATGTGCATTGGTTCAAATTATAATTCTTTCCCTCAAGAGACTTTCAATCTACTGAAGTAATCAGGACAAAACCAAGGTGAGCCAAATTGCCAAATGAAGATATATGTCCCTTACTATAAGAAATCTTAGAGCTTTTGATAAAACTGTGAGTCCTGGGCAGCACCTGTGGCTCAGTGAGTAGGGTGCCAGCCCCATATACCAAGGGTGCTGGGTTCGAACCCGGCCCTGGCCAAACTGCAACAAAAAACAGCTGGGTGTTGTGGCGAGTGCCTGTAGTCCCAGCTATTCGGGAGGCTAGGGCAAGAGAATGAACTGGAGGTTGCTGTGAGCTGTGGCACAGCACTCTACCGAGGGCAACAAAGTAAGACTCTGTTTCTAAAAAAATAAAAATAAATAAAGAATAATACTGTGAGTCCCAAAAGGGGCCAGAGCATATGAAATTTCCAAAACTAGAATAGCATTCTAATCTAGTAGAATGCTATTATTTATATCATTTTCTTTCAGGAGCCTTGACATCCCTGAGTGACAAATGGCCCTCCTCTTTTATAAATTCCGTAAGTGGAACACCTATTTATATTCATGAAACATTCTGGGTTAATGACTCTCCCAGCTCACAATATTGCCTCCACCCAGTGCTACCCCAAAGACCCACAGTGACCTTCACTTAGATGTGCAGATCTGGATAACATTGTTCTGCTGACCTATGTCCTCTAATATCAAATATTTGTGTGGAGACATACAACAAAGATCTATCAAAGATGCCCTGGATGCTGAGACATATTTCCTTACATACTAGCTAGAACTAATCTAGAAAAATGGGAAAGACTCTTGCTGATGCAACCATTATAGCTGTATTTGGGGGTTGTGTTGGGCATCTGTTGAGGGACATCTAGGCTGCAGAGACTTCAAGGTTGAACCTCCAATGACATTTCCCATATCACATGGTCTAGAGCAGCAGTTCTCAACCTGTGGGTTGCGACCCACCAGAATTGTATTAAAGGTCCATGGCATTAGGAAGGTTGAAAACCACTGGTCTAGAGCAATGATTTTCAGCCAATGTGCCGCAGCACACCAGTGTGCAATGAAAGAATCTTAGGTGTGCCGCAAAATTTTTTAAAGCTCACTAATTAAATTATTTTCAAAGGAAGTTCAAAGCACAGTAAGTATATTCTTGTTTTTCTTTACTTTTTTTTATAAACATACTTTAAGTGTGCCACATAAATTTAACTATAAGTTCAAGTGTGCCATGAGATTAAAAAATGTTGAAAACACTGGTCTAGAGTTTAAAAAAAGAATCCCTTTCTCAAATTTGTTCTGAAGTCTTGAATGTCCCCAGCACTAGATTTTTAAGAGAGTACAATTGGGACCCTAGTCAGGCAAGAAGTGGAAAATCTTTTATCTAGCAAGAGTAACTGATCCACTTAGAATTTTAATTGCAGCCTACCAGAAATAAAAAGCAACTCAGTTAGAAACCTTCTCAGAAGAAGTTGATCTCCCGAGAGTCTGCATCTGTTCACCCCAGTAGCCTTGATTGTTCAGACAGCCCCCTACTTTTGATGGTTTGACTTAGGATTTTTCAACTTTACAGTGGTACTAATAGAAACCATACTTTAAATTTTGATCTTTTCCCAGACTAGTAATACGGGATATGATACTCTCTCCACATAACGAGTTACAGCTCCCAATTGGCCACAAAATCACAAGGCTAACAACCAATGCTGGACAGTATTGCCAGATAATTCTGTCCAACTGTAGGTTAATGTAAGGTTCTGAGTACCTTTAAGGTAGGATAGGCTAAACTATGATGTTCAGTAGGCATATTAAATGCTTTTTCAACCTAAGATACTTTCACCTTATGAGCTGTTTGTCAGGCCCTGTTGTAAGTTGAGAAGCATCTGTACTTCCCACCACTCTGCTCTTTTGGTCCTGTCCCGGCCCTTGGCACTCCCTGTGGTGCCAGAACATTTCCTATGTGGGGTAACTCAAATGAAAAACAAGCTGAACTCAAAATTCTACTAATTCCATTTGACAACCAGTCAGGATATGCAGGTCTTTATTTGGAAACATCTCCTGGTCCAAAAATGTGCCAAGATTTGTTAACTTTCCCTAGGGCCAAGCTACCCAATCTAAATTTCCTCCGTATCCTGGGAAATTCAAGCAATAGGGAAGAAACCGTTATGTGCTGGTTGCTTTGCATTAGGGCCATGTACCCTAAGTTTCCTCTGCCAACCTGATTTCCATCCAAGGAGAATCAGTTTTGAGCACCTGAGCAGCTAGCCTAGAGGCAAAGAGTACACTTTGCTGAGGCTACCCCCACCAGAGAGCCCTTCCTGGTTACCCCAAACCCACCTTGTTGCCTTCTCATAACTCCTGAAAAATGTACCATGCTCAGTTGTACATTAAGCCTTGACTTTTATCCAAACATGGACATGATTAGCATGGACAGGAGAGGAGAATCAGTTCACTCTAGAGTAGGAGTGACATGTATATGGCATTATGTCCCCCACAACCTACACTTTTGCCCATAATCTTTTTCTTTCTTTCTTTCTTTTCTTTTCTTTTTTTTTTTTTGTTATTGTTTTTTGAGACAGAGTCTCACTCGTTGCCCAGTTTAGAATGCTGTGGCATTAGCCTAGTTCACAGCAACCTAAGACTCTTGGATTCAAGCAATATTACTGCCTCAGCCTCTCAAGTACCTGGGACTACAGGAGTCTGCCATAACACAAGGCTAATTTTTCTATTTTTAGTAGAGATGGGGTCTAGCTCTTGTTCAGGCTGATCTTGAACTCCTGAGCTTAAGCAGTCTACCCTTCTAGGCCTCCCAGAGTGCTAGGAGTACAGGCATGAGCCCCCATGCCTGGCCATTTGCCCATAATCTTTTTTTTTTTTTATTAAATCATAGCTGTGTACGTTAATGCAATCATGGGACACCATACACTGGTTTTACATACCATTTGACATATTTTCATCACACTGGTTTACATAGCCTTCCTGGCATTTTCTTAGTTATTGTGTTAAGACAATTATATTCTACATTTAGTAAGTTTCACATGTACCCTTGTAAGATGCCCCGTAGGTGTAATCCCACCAATCACCCTCCCTCCGCCCATCCTCTGCCCCCCCTCCCCCCTCCCCCTTCCCCATATTCTTAGGTTATAACTGGGTTATAGCTTTCATGTGAAAGCCATAAATTAGTTTCATAGTAGGGCTGAGTACATTGGATACTTTTTCTTCCATTCTTGAGATACTTTACTGAGAAGAATATGTTCCAG
>CAUYPK010021551.1:0-40886 GCA_963574355.1 Loris lydekkerianus
CTAGCAAATTGTGGTACATGTATACCATGGAATACTATGCAGCCTTAAAGAAAGATGGAGACTTTACCTCTTTCATGTTTACATGGATGGAGCTGGAACATATTCTTCTTAGCAAAGTATCTCAGGAATGGAAGAAAAAGTGTGCAGTGTACTCAACCCTACTATGAAGCTAAATTACAGCTTTCACATGAAGGCTATAACCCAACTATACCACAAAACTATGGGTAAAGGGCCAAGGAAGGGGAAGGGAGGGGGGAGGTTTTGGTGGACGGAGGGTAATGGGTGGGGCCTCATCTATGGTGCATCTTAGAATGGGTACAGGCGATTGCACTAATGTACACAGCTATGATTTAACAATAAAAAAATTTTTTTTAAATGAAGAACAAAGATGAAGGATTCACACCTTCTGATTTCAAAACTGACAGAAATCAAAATAATATGGAACCAGCATAAGAATAGATATATAGATAATGGGATAAAATTCAGAGTCCAAAAACAATTAATTTTTGGCAATGGGGTCAAAACAATTCATTGAGGAAAGAGTACATAGGTAACTATGAAAGTTTGAGACTGACTGTTTCATGGTCCTTTATTTCATTTCTAAGAAACACTGTCAACTATATCCTTTCTGATTCACCTGTGCAAGTTTTGTCTTGCTCAGCTTGTCGGTGATGCTGGGAGGGCTTCATTTGCTTCTGTTCACACAGATTTTATGTTTCTTGAATTTTGTGTATCTCAAAACTTTCATAATGGCCCACATAGTGGATTACAGTGCTGGAACAAGTGGATATCCACATGCAAAAAAAATGGATTTGGACCTCTACCTCATAAAAATTACATCAAAGTGGATCATAGAGGCCAGATGCAGTACCCTGACACCTGTAACCCTAGCACTCTGACAGCCCGAGGCAGGTGGATTGCTTGAGCTCACGAACCTGAACAAAGAGTGAGACCCCTATCTCTACTAAAAATAGAAAAACTGAGGCAAGAGGATCGCTTGAGTCCAAGAGTTGGAAGTTGCTGTGAGCTATGATATCACAGCACTCTACCCAAGGTGACAGCTTGATACATTGTCTCAAAGAAAAAAAAAGTTGATCACAGACTTAAACATAAGGGTTAAAACTATAAAAGTCTCCCAAGAAAACATGGTAGTTGTTATTTGTGACTTTGAGTTAGTCAATGATTTCTTAGTTATTTCACCAAATGAAGAGTGACAAAAGAAAAGATAAATTGGACTACATTGGAATAAAAATTTCTGTGCCATAAACAATACCTTCAAGAAAGTGAAAAGACAACCTACAGAATGGGAGAAAATATATGCAAATCATAAGTCTGTAAAGGGACTTGTATCTAGAACACACGAAGAACTTTTACAACTCAATAATCAACATTTCTCTAAGGAAGATAGAAAAATGACCAATAAACACATGTAAGAAAATTCTCAACACCATTAGGTGTCAGGTAAAAGCAGGCATCCTCAAAGTGTGGCCCGCAGGCCACATGAAGCGGTGTGAATTGTATTTGTTCCCGTTTTGTTTTTTACTTCAAAATAAAATATATGCAGTGTGCACAGGAATTTGTTCATCTTTTTTTTTTTTTTTTAACTATAGTCCGGCCCTCCAACGGTCTGAGGGACAGTGAATTGGCCTCCTGTTTAAAACGTTTGAGGACGCCTGGGTAAAAGCAAATCAAAACCTCAGTGAGAAACCACAGCTATAGCCACTAAGATGGCTATAATCAAAGACAGGCAGGTCTGTGCTGGTGAGTATGTGGACATTAGAACCCTCACACAGGGTGGGAATGGAAAATGGTGCAGCTGCTTTGGAAAGCAGTTTGGCAGTTCCTCAAAAGGTTAAACATAGAGTTACCATATGACCCAGAAGTTCCACTTCTAGGTATCTACCCAAGAGAAATGAAAACATATATCACACAAAACTCGTATACAAACCTTCATTGTATTATTCCATAATAGCCAAGAAGTAGAAATAACACAGATGCCCATCAGTTATTAAACAAGTAAGCAAAATGCAGCATATTTTTATAAAGGAGTAATTTTTGACAATAAAAGAAATGAATTATTGATACATGCTGCCATGTGCATGAGCCTTGAAAACATTCGCTAAGTAGAAGAAGTAAAAGAATCTGGAGTTGTCCAGATTAGGCAACTCCACAGAAAGAGAAAATTAAATGCTGACTAGGACTGGGGAGAGATGGGAGGAGATTTGAGGGAGAAGAATAGAGAGTGCTGATGAATACGAGGTTTGTTTTGAGGATGATGAAAATGTTCTGAAATGAGGTAATGGTGTGATTACACAACTCTGTAGACAGACTAAAAACCATTGAATTACACACTTTAAATGGGTGAACTTTATGATATGTCAGTTGCATCTCCATAAAGCTATCTAAGATAAAAGTGGAGGTTCCTGAAGGTTCAGAACTGTCTGAACTCAGGTCAGGCTGACTCTCACCCTCAGCCCCTGCAGCACTCCTGCTCCTGTGTTTAAACAGTAGACTCCAAATAAACAATCTTTGCACAGTGATTATAAAGACAACAAAACACAACTTGAATTATTTCTTTTCTGCCACGTTTGTGACCACTAAGAGTTTTTCCTTTTGTTTAAAATTTTTAATGGTGAAATAGAAGGTGAATCACAAGCTGCAATAGTTTTGTTTGGTAGGTACAAATTTCAGGGCGTACTTGGAATATTTTCCTGAATTTGAACAATACCTTTAAAATTGAAAAAAAAAAATCTGTTCTTTTTATAACTGACAATTGTTTTAAAACTATAGAAAAATTTAAAAATGATGCTGATTACTTATTAGTATATACTTAGTACTGGAAATAATTTTGAAGTATGAGGAAGTTCCTCCAAATGATCTGTTCCAGGTGTCGAATATGCTGGCAGTGCTACCCCAGGCAGGTCACGTCCCCAAGGGTGGGAATCCACACTTCCTTTAGAAACTAGGTGTATCCAGCCCAATATATATGCAGGCCCCGTGGATTTTAAGAGTTATTAATAAAATATTGATATATTTCATTTCTCTGGTCAAGTACTCTAAAATTGTAAGGGCCATTTTCACACAGTAGTTTAATCTCAGCGTCCCTAATACCAAAAGCCAGTGCTGAAACCAGTGGTGTGTGTGTGTGTGTGTGTGTGTGTGTGTGTGTGTGTGTGTGTAGTGGGTGTGTTTGATTGCTTTAGTTTTGCTTTGATTTTGCTTTGTATGTATTTTGTTGGCAGGGCTTGGAATGGGAGTCTTAGACTGTGTGCCGAATGAAACCTGTCCACCTTCACAATGGTCAGTGTATTTTACTCAGTGTATTCATCTCTTGGCCTTGTATTTTGTGCTGAGTATTATTGACCCTTATCAATAGCCCCAGCATTTGCTTCTATCTGATCACAGCTATTTGTTCTTCCTCCCACTCTTTGAAACATTCTTTTCTTCCTCCAATCTCCCTGTCTTACTTCCTCCTTTTAAAGTTTTCTTTCCTCAGTTAATCCTTGGCAGCCATGCAGTTTCTGTGTTCTTACTCAGCCATTTTAACACAAACATTTCACACGATCACAATTCTCCGAGAAAATCAAAAATCAGAAACATTTTCAAACATTCTATGCAGGGTGAAGGTCAAAAGAACTAGCCATACACTTAATTTTACAGGATGTTAAATATTCTAAGGCTAAAGTTAAAAAGTATAAATGAATGCATGTCCAGAAATTCATATAATTATTCTAAATATACACAACAAAACCGTCAGGCATTGGTGTTAACACAGACGAAGTGAAAGGTGGTTTTTGCACTAATCCTGGTATGCTTACTTCTTTGCTGGCTGGAGTGATCTTATGAATATCACCGTGCCCCCTGAACCTCGGGGAAATACACCAGAGTGTGTTATGTACATAGGTACTGGAAAGATGCCTCATAAAACCTAGACTACTATAAAACAGTTTGAGAACCACTGGGGTGCAGATGACTGTGTTTAAATTCTATAAGCTACAACATTCATATTTTTAATGAGCCCTGACTTCCGTACTCAAACATCGTGTGCTAAAAACAGACGTAACTCAGAGCCATTTACATGGCTTGGGTGTTTGCAGTTGCTTTCTCTACAGCAAAAGAAGGAGAAAAAAGCAATTGGTAGGCATAGTAATTGATGAGCAGGGCTAAATATTTTTCATTTTTAAACAGGGGAGACCAAAAGCAATATTGGACCTCAGTTAAGTTCCGAGAGGAGGGGGACAGAGTCAGATTTGATGGAGCACCTTTTGGGCTTCAGGTAACCCAGAGCGTTTCAAAGCCTAATCAGTTACATGCTGGTAATGCAGTTCCTGAAGACAAACAAGGCATCCGTTATGTGCTTGCTGCAACGGCTCCCACACATTTCTGGTCATTACTGTGAGTTTTCATTATTTATATAGAGCCTCAAGCAAACACACCACAGTGTAAAATGGATGTAACGTGCCAATTACCCTAATGTTGATTAACGGAGGAGGAAAATGGTGGTCAAGTTTCCAGGACTAGCATTTCTCCCCTGGGAAAGAAAAAACACACAGAGCAGAGCAGAGCAGTGTGCGGCGAATGAGATGATTCTATGTTTTCTGGATAACTGCCATGTCCAAAATATAGCACCTCCGTGGGCCAATGTGGAGCCCTCCTCTAGCACATGGACCAAAAAGCCCCAAGTTCATTTCTGTAGTAGTAGTATCATGAGCTTACAGTCATTTTGCACATTTCAGGCAGAAATGCCTTCACACCAGTCCTATGCTGGAGGGAATTTCAAGGTATCTTTCTCCCCAGGAGATACATAGATGGCTATCATCATATATCACAGTTCAAGCAACTGAAAACTGTTGAATGTACATTACAGTCTACAGATGAAAATATTTTCCTCCTGGATATAAGCCATGCTTTCAGCAAGAATTAAAAAAATAAATAAAAAACAACAAACAAGTCAAGGGTCATTTCGGGTACTCAGCATATAGAAAAGTAAATGGATCTTTCAGTGGGTTATTTTTATTTTTTATCAGTGTGGGGCAATGTAGAACACATTGATGCTTTCCAGAATCATCTCTGCATAGGGACCTGGCATAGAAACAATCTGAAATTAAGAAGCATGAGCTTACAGGGGCAGAGAGAGCAGTAACAGCATAAGAGTATAAAGCACGTAAAATATAATTATAGGCCTTGAAAGTTCTGTTTTGCTCTGGATGCTATTTTGGGAGGTATTAATATATATATAATGGCAGTGAGGTGTGGCATCTGGGAAAAAAGTAATATATTAATTCTCAGATCAATAGTTTGTGAAATGCCTTTTTGCTGTCCCAAGCGTGTGACTGTTCCACTGATAAGGAATGATTTTCCTGGAGTTAAAGGCAGTTGTGGCAAGATGAAATTGCTCTCTAGAGGAGGGGAGGCATGGACAAAAGAGGGGTCATTTAAGAGACAGAGCCTCATCCTACCCTGATTCCCCTCTCATCCCATTTTGCTGTCAACACTATACAGAAATGTCTCCAAACACATCACTGGGGCCAAGGCTCAGCTCTAAGTACAGCCTCAGTCTTCCCCTAGCTCCCCCAGCATTTCTGATCTCTTATAGGGGCCAACTCTTACACTACTCTGTATAGTGAAGTTTATCAGGGGAGAACAGGTGAAGATGGAGTATGTGGCTGGACATTTTGAGATTTATAAGAAACAATAGTGAGGAAAGAGGAGTGCAGCAAACAAACCTGGCTGAGAATTCCAGAAATGGAACTAACGTAATGAACCGCATCCAATGCTGCAGCCACAGTGCTGATCCCTGCTGCCGTTCTTTTCATTGCTGAGATCTCAGCTCAGAGTGACCCCGTCTTGCACACACGTCCTCCAGGCAGCCCACAGCCCAAGACCTACTATTGATAGTGGAGCTATTAGGGAGCCACCTCTCAGGGCAATCCATGCTCTCAGCTCCCAGGGGATGTATGCCAAATGGCATCACCTTCCTATCCAGCTTCCCCCCTGTCCTTCCACTCCCTTTTTCCTGAGAGTACCCACAGTAAATCACTCACATGAGAATCCCCATATCAGGGCTGTTCTAGCTGCCGCTGTTCAGATGGAAAAAGAACATGCAGATGTCTGCACTGGGGGAAATGCTGCTTTCCTTTCTTGTCTTCCCCAAGGGGAGAGATGGGGTCTACTGGGACTCCCCCATTGGGCAGACAGAGTAGACAGAGAGGGGATAGTGCAAGGGCCAGACAGAAGTCTTGGGCTGCTCTTGCAAACACTTCATGTCCTGCAGAGAAGCCTCGGGTACAGGCTGTCCGTAGCTGCTTTTAAGACCCTGGCACTGTGGATGATGAGCTCAGAGCCAGCTAAGGCACACCCTCATCAAAGGCAGCAGGTCGACTTTGGGCTGGATAAGAATGTGGCAGATACTCAATACACAGAGAGAGCAGATGGTGAGTTACAGAAGCCCAAAGGCAACCATGAATTCCAGCAGGCAGGGCAGCAGACAGGCAAGGAAGGGCAATGCCTGAAGACTTGAGAGTGGGAGGTCAGAGGTTCAGGACCCCATGCTCTCTCCAGACCCTGGGGTCCCTTAGGCCACTCTCCTCCCACACACTCAGATGACAGCCTAAGGCAAAGCAGAGGAAGGGGACAGCTATAAGAGAGACTAAACACTTTTACTGTAAAAAGACTGAGAACCATCTTAAAAGGCTGCTAAATTACTGGATTTGATTATATTTGAACCAGAGAGTGCTCAAAGTTTCATTTTTCCTACTAACATGGAATAGGACCCCAGAAGAAAGATCAGATTAGTTTCAGATAAGGTAGGGGTCTTCTCTAAACTTATGTGTGGTTTTGTGAATGACCCTGTTACCCCAGCACAGACCCATGCTCTGATCACTTGAACACTGGGATGTAGGGAGGTGGGAAATGAAACAGATCTGCTCTGGCCCTGGATTTTATTATTCAGCAGGGCGCACGCATAAACATACACAAACCAAAACACACACACATACATGCTGACACATGCTTCTTGTAGAAATTATTGCTTTCTAATCAGAAAGACTGAAGGTAAACATTGTCAGGACAGAAGGGTGCACAGCAAAGACCTAATATACTCATTTGGACCCTGCTCTCATCCTTCCTAGTTAAATTCTTTAGAAAGGACCACTTTTGACTTAATAAGTCTTCTAGCTGGTTTTGACTTGAAAAATAATCCAGTCTAGTACTTCAGTAGTTCCTCTCATTTCTTTTGGTAGCTAGGCTCTTTCCACTAGCTAGAGAGGGTCTCCACTGAGCACTCAGATACATGATGACTTTTTTCCTAGGCCTCTGCACTATTGTTATTTTTTCATGGTCCTATTTATTTTATTTATATTTTATTTATTTATTTATTTATTTAATTTATTTATTTTGAGACAGAGTCTTTCTATGTCGCCCTTGGTAGAGTACCGTGGCATCACACCTCACAGCAACCGCAAAATCTCGGGCTTAAGTGATTCTCTTGCTTCAGCCTCCCAAGTAGCCCTCCACAACGCCCGGCTATTTTTTTGGTTGCAGTTGTCATTGTTGTTTAGCAGGCCTGGGTTGGTTCAAACCCACCAGCTTTAGTGCATGTGGCCAGGGCCGTAACCACTGAGCTATGAACGCTGAGCCTATATTTTTGTTTCTTTATTTTATTTATATTTTAAATTTAATTTAATGTTATTTTATCTATTTTTTTATATTTATAAAAATTCTTTTCATCTACGTCAGTCTTTGTTAAATCCTATATCTTCCTCTTAGGTTTTTTTTTGTTTGTTTGTTTCCATTTCATTCTAGTCTATTCTCAAGTAACTTCCTCCTGAGGAATGCTTGGAGAATAAAAATTCCAAGCTCCCCACATGTCTAAGAATGTTTATTTTGCTCTCACACGTGATTGATAATTCGGTTGCATACAGAATTCTAATTTTGAAGTAAATGTCCCCAAGAATGTGGAAGCTTTTCTTTGTTCTTAGCATCCCATGTTGCAGATGAGAGCTCTGAATCCCATTTTCTCCTTGGCATCAGTATGCGTGTTTTTTTTCCTCTCTAAACAACTTTAGAATATTCTCATTATCCATCTTCTTTTCCTTTCCTATAATTTCATGACAATATATCTAGGTGCAGATCTTTTTTCATTCATCCTATTTGATTCTCATCAGGCCTGCTCATTGTGAAGAATCATGTCATTCTTTAGCCCTGACAAATATGATTATCTCATTTCATGATTAATTCCTCCATTTTCTCGCTTCGTGCTGGAACTATTTCTAAGTGAACATTGGTCATTCCAAATTGATCATTGGGGTCTCGACTTTTCTCTCAAACTTTTCAGTTCTTTTTGGGGGGTTTTCTTTTCGTCTGGCATTCTGGCCTAGAATACTTGACAGACATCTTCCAGCTCTCCTATTGAAGTTTAAAATTTATTATGTTAGCAATCATGTTTTAAATTTCCATAAACTGTTCCTTTATTCAGGCAGCCTACTTCGTAGTCATTTGGTCTTGTTTTATGGATGTGATCCCTGCTGGAATCTCTTCTGAGGACACTCGTTAAACTTTGTGGATCATTATGCTTCATTCCCTTCCCAGCATTACTGTTTCTGTCCCACGCCTGAGAGGCAGTTGTCCTATTTGTGCATCCTAGTCCTCCTCCTTCAAGCTGCTGACTTCTGTCTGTGTTTCCAAAGGTCCCAGTTGACTAATATGAAGTTCCACTGGCCTTTTCCAACTCCCCCCAGAGGCAAAGCAGGCTGGGCTGTCTAGGGGCAGCCATGGTGTGTCAATAGGCAGTGGTCCAGGGCAGTGCTCTGTAAAATCTGGCCCATGGATCCATGTCCTTCTACGTATCAGTCCACGACAAGATAAGAACAGGAATTGAGACTAAGCATTTAGAAACTTTTATAGCACGTTTGACATTGCCACGATTACCAAGCATGATCAGCTGGCTTATATCTTGAGTATCTTTTTTTAAATTCTATTTTCTAGTAATTAATTTTTATTATATATCTTATGAAAGTATCAATCCGTAACAGATTAGAAATTTTTTCAAAAGGCAGGTGGTGGGGAGGTGTCTTTCACTACAGATAGTTCTGGAAGCACTGTTTTAGGGAGCCCAGGCAGAGAGAGTGCTACACAGCCTGCCCTTCTGTGAAATGTCACGTGAGAAGGGGCTCCATGGGCTGATGCCCCTTATTCCAAGAGCACTCAACCGCTCTGAGCAGTTTTCATTACAAAGATTTCTCTGGTTTCAGCCTAAGGAAGCAGCGGAAGATTCACAGTGGAGGGTTGGTGAAGGGGTCAGGGACAGTCTTGCCTGTCCACCAATACCACAGCCAGGCTTCCATCCTCTACTCAGTGTCTGCCCTTCCTGACAAGTCTCACCTGAAGTGAAACAAAGACCCCCAGCTAGGCTACTGTAAGCTCTGCAGGCTCTCAGTGGGGGCTCCTGTCCACCTGCTTCCCAGAAATGCAGGGCACTGCTGATCTGCTTTAAACCTATCCCTCACTGTTCTTTGCCTTTATTTCGGCAGGTTTTCAAAAGAGGAGGTAAATTTTGTGTTTAGTTCACTGCCTTGAACCAGACATCCTCATTCAACAACTTTGGAATTAACTTCTCTCTGGGATCACAGAAGAATTAAGATCCAAAATGGCTGTTTCCAGGTGCATGAGGGAACTCGGTGGGAGGATGGTAAAGTTCTATCACACCAGCACTGCCCAGTGGAAACAAAATGGGCAAGTTAATATTTCCTAGTGGCAACGCTAAAAAAGGAACAGGTGAAATTCACTTTAAGAATATATGTTACTTAATCCAACTCATCCAAAATATTATTATTTCAACATGCAATCAACATGAAAATTATTGATTTGCTTGAATTCTTTTTTATAGACAAATTCTTCAAAATCCAGTGTCCAGTATCTTTAACACTTACAACACATCAAGGCAGTCACTAAATTTTTCTATACTCAGGGTTTTATAAAAGTTACAGTTCAAAGTATAGGGTGGCTTACGCTTGTAATCTCAATACTTTGAGAAGCCAAGGCAGGAGGATTGCTTGAGGCCAGGAGATGGAGATCATCCTGTGCAAGAGTTAGACCCCATCTCTACAAAAAATAGAAAAATTAGCCAAGCATGGTGGCAAACACCTGTAGTCCCAGGAACTTGGGAGGCTGAGGCAGGTGGATTGCTTAAACTCAGAAGTTTGAGGTTACTTTGAGCTAGGTTAATGCCACTGCACTTCAGCCTGGGCTGAGAAAGAGAATCTATCTCCAAGAAAATAAATAAAAATTTAAAAAGTAGGTTAGCACACTCAAATTGCTCTAGACACACTTAAAGTGTTTTCAATAATAGAATCAAATATGAGTTTTTATATTTATATTAAAATGTATTAAAATTAAATAGGATTAAAAATTCAGTTCCTATTCACAATAGCCTGCTGTCAAAGCCTCCACAGTTATCGCAGCTGGTGGCTACCATTTTGGACCACACAGTTTTGTATCTTCATAAGAATTTGGTACATTCATCCAAACTCATTGCATCATACAGTTAAAATCTGTGCAAATTACACCAGAAAACCTCTCCACTTAATGGTATGCATGGTGGAGTGATACAGTGATGTATACTAATGTCTGCAACTTTCTTGGAATAGCATCCAAAAAGAAAGGATGATGGTGGAAGGATAGATGGGTAGATTTGTGACCAAACAAATATAGCAAGATATTAATCATTGTAGAATCAGGTGGTAAGGTACATGGGTATTCATGACACAATTCTTTCTAACTCTTCTGAATGTTTAAAATTCTTTATGAGATGTTGGAGGAGAAAGAAATTTCTCTTAAGGAACTATACTTGATCCTATGGATCAAGCTAAAAAACATAACAATCAGTGAAAGAAGCCAGAGTCAAAAGAGAGCCTACACCCCCTTCTATTTACATAAAGTTCACCAAGAGGCAAAACTGACTGATGCTGTCAAAGGTCAGAGTATAGCTGCCCTTGCTAGGGAGTGACTGGAACAGGAAACATGGGGGGGGGGGGGGAGGTTCAGGGCAGCGGATGAATGTCTACATTTTGGTAGAATATACATGGGGATGTAGGTTATATGACTGTGTTCACTTTGTGAAAATTCATACCACTATGCTGAATTTGTGTTCTTTACAGTAAACAAATCTTGTGATACTTTGTTGTCTTAGGGCATGCCTACCTTTCATATCTTGCCTGAGGGAAACTTGTGCTCTCCTGTAAATTGGTACTCTCTGGTTTAAACAGGATGCAGTGTACTTCCCTCACTGTCCCCGGTGGGCAGTGAGATGTGTCATTGGGGCCTGAGGACTTGGATGCTGTGGGCCTTGATATTTATTTAGGAACTTTCTCCCTTTAAGGCTTTTGATTATATTTCTGAACATACTTTGCAGAAGGCAAACTCTTGTCTTCCTTAGTCCCTGACCCAGGTTCATCAACACAAAGCATGGGCCTCAAAACTGCCAAGATTTCAAATTCTTCCGTGCTTGGAGCGCAATCTCATGTTCTATTTATCTTCTTGCCTTGTTGTTTAATTTATTGAACGCCTTTTTCTCTAGGAGCTCCGGAACTCTCTTCAGAACACTTAAAACATGAAACAGAAGGGCACATTCTCTAGGTGTAACAGGGGAAACCCGAAAAGAGGGAGAAAGGAGGAAAGGGAAAGGTAAACTGAGGCAGAGTAGAATGAGGGAAACCAGTGCAGAGGCTGGAAGACACTGGGGTGGGGTGGGGGGTGCAAGGTAAGAAGGCTAGATTCTCTGGGTGTGCATGGCTCCCCAGATCCCTGAGTCTGTGTTCAGGTCAACCCTGGGACCCAGGCAGTTGCAAAGGACAGCAGCCAGACCTACCACCATGGCCATTGGCAGTAAGTGATTAAAATGATTACCTCCAAATCACAATTTCTTACAAGTGTTGTTCACCAGAACTTGGAAAGCACAAGTGAAGTGAGAGTGTATTGGGGGCCCGGGCACCAGGGTGAGGAAAGTCCTAGGAGGTGGGGGTGCTGACCACCAGACATGCTCCAGGAAACTTCCAGAACAAAGGCTGAGGGTGTAAGGTGTTGCAATATTTGTCACCTCTCACTGAGTTGTGACCCCCCTACACTCTGTGTAATGTCATGGTCTGGAATTTTTTCCTCTCCACAGCCCTGGGGAGCCTAGTCAGGAGGCATCCCCCTCCCAAGCCACACCGGACTCCAGACTTGGGGTCAGAGCTGGGGGACGTCCCACCCACTTACCGTCTGCCCCCTGCCCTGACGCCCCCTTCGGGGCGCTCCTCCAGCAGCCCGGCACCAGACTCCGCCCCTTCCCCTCTTCCTTATCTTCTTTTCTAACCTTTTGCATTTTTCGTCTCATTTCCTGTCGGGTTTTGCATTTCCCTCCCCCGCCGCCCCTCCCAGCCTATGACACACTTTCTCTCCTTTTTTCTCTTTGGCCTCCTCCGGCCTTTGCTCTCCTGCCCGGGAGCGCGCAGCCCCCTGCCGGCCCTGCAGCCCCTGGGCGGGCGGCACCCCTCGACGGGTGCGGGCTGCGGGGACAGCGGGCCCGGCGTCCGGAGGAAGCCGGCGGGCTGCGTGGAGGAGGCGCCCGGCGCGGCGGGCGGAGCATAAACACCCCAGGTAGGCTCGGTGGGGCTGGAGCGGACGCGCCTGGGGTAGTTCGGGGATAGCGCGGGGCAGGGGCGCGGCCGGTGCCGGGGTTGGGGGGAGGGGCGTAGCTGGGGCCTCGTTTCTCCTTCACCAACTCCATCCTCCTTAACTCTCTCTCCCTCCTTCTGTCCTTTCCAAACCTTTTCTTTCTCATTTTTCTCCTCCTTGGGTCTCTCTTCCCGGTCTCTCTGACCTGCTCTGAGTGTCACCGCCCGCTCCTCAGGGCAGGGATGAACCGCCAGGGCCCCGGTGAGTGCACCTGCCCCAGATGGAGGAAGAGAAACTTTTCTGACACCTGAAAAGCCCGGAAGTTTGCAGACCACAGCCCGGCCTGACTCAGAACTTCTGAGAAGGTGGGGCCTGGATCAGGCCAAGACAGGAGAGGATAGCCCCTTTCACGGGGGTGTGTGGAGCTGGTGACAGGGACTGGAGTCCTCCTGGCCTCAGGCCTGAAGAACCCTCCCCCAGACTGATGGGCCACAGGAGAACTGCTGAGTTATCCTGCAGGGAGATGCAGAGAGGGCTGTTCTGTCCTTTCCCGGTTCTGAGCAGAGCTGGAGGGAGTCACAGGGACACAGGTTTATACTGTAGGGCTCAGCCTTCAGCTGGGTCATCCAGAAACGGTGGTCTAAGTTGAAGCTTCAGGTCACCCGCCCATGCAAACTTGGTCTTGGACCAAACTGACCTTCTGTGCCCAGCCTGCTCTCAAAGCCTTTGATTTGTAGTTCAAAAAAGTTTCTCCTGACATTTATGACTTCTCTTGGAAATAAAAGGTTACCAGCCTACCTGAAAGGGGAAAAATACATTGGTCAGTCACTCAGCATTTACTGAGAGCTTACCCCATGCATAATGTGCGCCAGAAATCCTGTGAGCTATGAATTAATTCCAGGACAGGAATTTTACTCAAATTGTCCACTTTCATGCCTTCCCTGAAGCACGGGTTCCCTCTACCCCGGAGACATCTGTAAAGGGATGATGGTTCTGCCAGGAGTCTGGGATGCTCTGATGGTGAGGGAGACTCAGGCTCAGCCTGGTTGTGTCCTGGTGAAATGGTGTGGACCTGTGTGGATTTCATTATATGGGTGTCAGAAAGGCAGGCTGGTGGCCCTGCCAGTCAGTCTTGAATCAGTGCAAGAAGGGTCATTTATGTGATTTTTAAAACTGTGGCACAATACACAGAATGTCACATGTACCATCTTCATACCATTTTTAAGTGCACAGTCAGTGGCATTAAGTGCCTCACATTGTCACACAGCACCACCATCCATCTCCAGAACTCCTTCTGTCTCTGAAAACTGGAATTCCAGACGGATTAAACTTTCACTCCCCATCCTCCTCTTACTTTCTGTATCTGTGAGTCTAACTACACTGTGACCTCCTGTGCGTGGAATCACACAGCATTTGTCCTTGTGTTGCTGGTTTGTATCTCCTCACGGTTCATCTGTGTTGCAGCAGGTGTCAGAATGTCCTTCCTTTTTAAAGCTGAATAATACTCCGTTGTCTGGATAGACCACATTTTGTTTATCCACTCATCCTCTATGTGACTTTCAGAACTGATTTCTAAACCTAACTCTTCTTCTAAAGATGATGGTGCTTGTTAGAAGCCATCAGTGGTCACTTTGTAGTTGGCACCATCAGGAATACACAGAAGGAATAGGAGGAACAGCCCTGCTTCAAGTGGGTCCTGCTGTACAGTCTGTGTGTGGCTGAGATGGCCACCAGAAGGGAGGGAATTGGGAGAGAGGACAACCGTGGACGAAGGGGTAGGACCAGAGATTTATAGAAGGATCCAAGCTGAGATTGTATCGGAAGGGCAATGTTGGGACTTCTTTCCCCATACCCTAGGTACCTGTCCCCACCCTTCCCATAAGACTTGCTTCCTGGGACTGAAAGGAGGTGTGTCTGTGGTTTGGTGGTGGTGGGATGAAGAGGCTCCGTGATTACAGCTCCTCACAGCACCTCATGCATGAAAGGCCAAATGGAGCCCCAATTTCCAAATAATTATGATGGAAAGGAGTGTCAGATGCTGAAAAATGGAGCCTCCTCAAATTCGTTTTAAAATTGCTTTCAATTCCTTCTTGCCTGGCCCCTGCACTCTGCAAAGTGCCCCGGGAGTGTCCATCTTCTGGGGCAGAGGCCATGAAGACAGAGGTCTGAGGCCTGACTGCCCTGCAGCCCACCTGTGCTAACAGTATGACCTTGGGTAGGCTTGTAATTTCTAGAGCTCTCTGAGAGCCATTTCTCCAATGCACTCAGGATATTAATACTGATTATTTTCAGTATTGCCCGTTACATCAAGCATAAAATGAGAAAAGACGACATCTGACATGTTATTACCTTTGCGTTATTACCGAGATCTGGCGCAGATCAGAGTTGGACTTTGGAGTCCAGATGGGGCTTCCCGCGCAGGCCATCTGGGGGGACCTGCCTTATTTTTCTGGTTCAGCCTCAGTTTCCTTATCTGCAGTCCCAGTCGTACAGGGGAATTATGAGGCTTCCAGGAAATCATAGAGCAGATGCTCAGTAAATCCACTCTAGATAAACCTCTCTTACTCGTGTTCGTTACATTATCCCATCAGTCTGGGAAATATTTGGATTGCTTGAAATAGGGGAACTGAAAGAAAAGGAAATGACTTTCAAGGAGGCCCCTTTCAAAACACTCTTCTGCTAAAGGAAAATTACAAGGAGCAAATCCCAGATGCCAGCCTCTGCCAGGCCACACAGGAGGAACACATGGCTAGTGCATGTTGCATACAAAGAACACGCACCCCACACCTTGTCCCCATGCTCTCCTTGAGGAAATTCTTCTCTCCGGGTCAGTGGTTTAATGAGGTGATTATTTTCGGGAGGGTAACCTTTTGGGTTGTGATTTGTTCAAGGGCTCAGAGATTATAATGGTCTCTGTCACATTTGTGTAATAGGCATCTGTGGCCTGGTGCCAGGGGGTAATAAAAGATGTCCTGGTCCTGTGCTCGGCTCTCACTCCTTTCTCTCTGGCTCCCCCAAGACATCCCTTCTACCAAAATGTTCTGGTCCTCTTGCCTCAGCTGGAGCCATACCTCTGTGGATTCCTCACGGTGTGGGAGCCAAAGGGGGTGCAGTATCAGTACCCCCCAAAAAAGCTCCAGCCGCCCCTGTGTGGTTTCTGTTTGTGGCATGTAATCTTCCTTCCTGTCCCTGTCAGACTTGGGAAGGTGCAGTCTTTAGACACAAATGTGGCAGCAGCAGGGAGGGGGTTGCCGCATACTCTCTCCCATGAACCTGAATGACCCTGGTGGTGTCACAGGCGATACCCACCAGGACTTTGCTTTTCTCTGGGATGACTCTCATTCATTAAGAGACAAGATGCTCTGTTGAGAAGATCTATAGACTTGGAGCCAAGTAGACAGGGTGACTGTCCTGGTTCTGACAACTGTCCTCTCTGACAACTGGGCACTGTCCAGTTCCTCTCTGTGTGACTCAGCAAAGTCCCCTGATGCCTTTGAGCCTCAATAGACACCTATGTAAAATGGGTACAAAAGTATCACCCCTAAATTAAGGTAGGCCAAAGCGTTTCCAGACATCCTGCATGTGTTCAAGTGCTCTGAGGGCATCTGTTCTTTAAATTTTACTTCTGACTTGGTTATTCTGAAGGTGGGAGAGCAGAGAGTGATAAGTGAAATGCAAAACAGAATATATGTGGTAAAGAGCTATTTCCCTGATTTACAAAAAACTCTTGTAAACCAATCAGACACAGGAATAAGGAAGTCTTTTCTTGAATGGTCCAAATAGTACATATTTTAGGTCTTTGGAGCTAGATGGTCTATGTTGAAGCTGTTCAGCTCTGTCCAGGAATGAGTGTCCAGTACAAGACTAGGCCCTTGGTAAGAATTTTCAGACACCAAAATTAGAGAATTCACCCCAATGGAAAAATGGTTACAAGCACACAGACTATGAACAGGACAATCAACATGTTTTATTTAGAATTAAATCAACGTAAAGTAATATAACAAAGTCATTATTTTTTGGCAAAGATCAAAACTCTGATAAAACCTAACAGCAGCAAGGGAGGGGGAATCAGGGTTTCTTACATGCTGTCAGTTTTACAATATTTGCCAGTATTATAATAAATAAACTCTCTGGTATGAGAATTCTGCTTCTAAGAAACAAATATATATACCTATATACTCGAGTATAAGCCGAGTTTTTTCCGGCACAAAATTTGTGCCGAGTTCGGGTTTTTCGGCTGTGCCGAAAAAACTCGGCTTATACTCGGGTATATACAGTACTTGTGAAAGTGTGCAAACATTTTTGCACACAGATGTTCATTGTAGGAATGTCTATTATTTGTTATAGAAAAATGCTCAAAAGGGTGTAAGTGACCCCCAAGAGCAAGGTCTGTCCTTGAGATGGGGTTCTGTGAAGCCCCTGCTGAGAATGAGGGTGTCTGTGTGGGCACACGGAGAGTTTGAGGAAGAAAACTCTAGTGCCCGTAAGTAAATACTTTATAGTAGTGACCTCTGGGGAGGGGGAGCTCAGTAGTTGAAGAGGAAGAAATTTAGTATTTATTTTTATACCTTTCTTTTTATTGAAATATATGCAGAGAGTGCCCCCAAAATGTATACACATTTTAAGAAAGGAAGAAAACTATTACAAGTGTAATACTCAATATATACCAATAACGTTTGTTATCTTCTATATTGTATCTTGTATCTCTTATAATTGCAGAAGTGAAACGTGACTGGAAAATCACAATTTTAATACAGTTTTTTCCTTTCTTAAAATGTGAATACATATTTGGGGCACCCTCTGTGCATGTCTAATGGAGTCCTAATCCCGACTTGAAATACATTTGCCTCTTTTTGTAGTGAGTTCCAATCTCAGCTGCATCCCAGGAAGAGGGCAGTGTTAGAAATCACAGGCCTCACTGCTCCCGTTGAAGGATTTTTTTTATGACACTATAACACACACAGAGTACAGTCTTAAGAGTACACTTTGATGAGTTTTCACATACACCCCTGGAGCCAATCACCCGGGTCATGGTGTTGGTCTTTTGTAGGTCCCTGGGGGTCTCATCTCTTCCCCCCAACGACTCTTCCAGCATCTGTCAACATCACCTGTCCTGGGACTTCTGGAGGGGGTCATCTGTTCTTTTTCATCTCCAGCTTCTGTTACTCAGCTTCGCCTGTGAAACACACCCGTGTCGTCTGCAGCTGTAGGTAATTACGTTTGTTGGTAGCGCGCTCCACTTGTATTGGGTCGTACACATTTACCAGCATTTATTTGTCCACTCTGCCATTTGGTAGGTATTTGTGTTGGTTGCAATTTAGAACTATTTTGACGAAAAGTGCTGTGAACATTCTTGTACACCTCGTGGTGGTGATGGCCCCTTTATTTAAATCCAAGGGCCACCAGAAGCTGTGTGCCAGTGTTATTTGGGGCTTAGTAAATTGTTATTTTGGTGAATGCATGTTGGTGTGAAGTAAAACTTTATTTTATTGACATTAGTGCCCTTGTCCCACTTCTTCACAAGGATTATGTGAGCCACTGAAGTCTTCTGAGTGGAAATGGCAGATAGTTTGTTGAGGGGGAAATGTTCAGTTGAATAATAATGATCCCTCATCATTCTCCCCAACCCTCCTGTCTTCAAGTCTCAAATGCTTTTGAGAAACCAACTTGTTAACCTCCTCAGCACTTCTGAAAGCGACAATGATCCCTGTTTGCAGGTAAATAGAGGTGTGGTGGGATCTCTGATCCCTTGTGAGATTTCTTGATCTTTGAAAAGTCTTTTGAAGTGACATTCTTTTACCAGGCCCTGTTCTGACTGTTCTGAGTTTGGGGAGGTGTCAGATTGGTGAGGAATGTGGCCCAGTAAAGACAGGGTGCTTTTCTCTGACTGTTCCAGCTAGGAAAGGCCACAGTACAGCCCTAGCACAAGTAGAAGGCTGTTTGCAAGGAACAGGTCAATCTGTTTTCCCAAATTTTATATAATTTTATAATTTTAAAATACTTTTTGTGAACCCAACCTCACATGTCTTTAAGCTCTGGAAAGTGGCCCAGCCTCCTTCACCCCTGCCCTGTCTCTGAGACAGTGCTCTGTCCACCTGCCCAGGCCCACCCTGCCAGGAACCAGAGCCCCCCTTGCCTCCTCAACCAAAGACACTTCTGCAACAATTGCTTCCTTTCTCTGCAGCATCACTGATTTTTTATTCCCTCTCCACAGGGATCATTCCCATCAGATAAACTGCAATTTCACCCCTTTTTGAAACCAACAAACAAACCTGTCTGGATTTTACATCCCCCTCTAGCGATTACTGCATTTCTCTGCACCCTTTTGTATTAATTTGCCAAGGTTGCCAGAATAAAACGTTTGCAGACGAGGAGGCTTCAACAGCAGACGTGAGCCTCTTTGGTTTGCAGACAGCTGTCTTCTCACTGACTCCTCACCTGGTTTCTTCCCCTGTGTTTCTTCTGTCCCTGTGTCCAGTTTCCTCTTTTTATAAGGATTAGATTAGGGCCCATCCCAATGGTATAATTTTACCTTACTTGCCTCTTTAAAGACCCTGTCTCCGAATATAGTCACATTCTTAGGTATTGTGGGTGAGGACTTCAATATATGAATTTGGGGAGACGCCTTTACAGAGAAGCATTGTCTACACTTGCTGCCCAGTTCCTCTTCTCCCCTTTCATCTTAAACCCTTTTCAGTCAGGCTTTTGTTCTGGCTCTCAATTTAAACAGTGCTTAGCAAGGATCCTAATGCCCCTTGTTCAGTGGTCTGGTCTCTCCTTACAGCCCTTGACCTCTCAGCAGCATCTAATACACTCCATAGTTCTCTCCTCTGAAATACGGGTTCATTTGTTTTTGGGGCAACTCCTCTCTTAGCTTTCCTCCCACCTCACTGGCCGTTCCTTCCCAGCCTCTCTTCTCTGCATCCCTGTCCTCTGAAGTTGCAGTGGTCAGGCTGTGGAGCTCAGTCCTTGGGCCTCTTCCCCTGGGTGGTCTCATCAAGCCTCCTTGCTTAAGGTCATCTATATGGCAATGACTCCCAAACTCATACCTCCTGCCCAGACTCCCTGCCTGATCTTCAGCTTTAATATCTAGCTGTTCTTGATATGTCCACTGGGACATAATAACGGATCCAAAATCAAACTGATGGTCATTGAAGCCCTGACTCCCCTCTTCTATCCTGCTAGTGGCTCAGACTTAAGAACCTGGGCTCCAGCTGTGTCTTCTCTCTTGGTAATTTGCCCACTTGTTCAACATAGAAAATCTTATTTGCTCTGGCTGGGCCATAAAGAGCGTCATTCTTGTGCCTTGCAGATGTGTCTTTTGATGGGGATTCTTCATGCAGCAGGTGGGGCACAGCAGGGTGCTCTGGAAAATCCATTCCGTCCAGCAAGGGACAATTTGGGTTTGGGCCACTAAACCAATGTGTAATCTTGGACAAGTTCCCTTTCCCACCTGGGACTCAGTTTCCCCACATGTCCAGGGAGAAGATTAGATGGGACTGGGATGGTAAAGGATTTCATCTTATGGGCCATTCAGATCAGCTCAGTGGCTTGCACATGTGGGGATCTGGGGTCCAAAGAGGAGGCTTCTGTGATGGATGCCCATGTTTGCTGTGGGTGTGAAACTGACCACTGAAGCCTGGCGGCTCCCGTCTGTCATCCCCCCACCCATGCCTGGCATGACTAAGAGCCCCTCCAGCTTTAAAAATCCATGATGACCTCATGACCTTGAGCAAATCACTTCAATATCTCAAGATTTTGTTTCTTCACCAACAGGATGGAGATAAATAACACCTGCCTTGCTGCTACTGCACAGAACTGCTCTGAGGAGCATATGAGATAAGTGGATGAAAAACAGAGCTGTAAATAACACTGCGTTATATATATATGGGAGATTTAATTTTTATTAAGTGCCCTTCTTAGCCACGATTCCTGGTTGGGTGAGAGCCCCTGCCTTCCCGTTAATGTATGCTTTGTGTGTCCATGGCAAACAAAGCCATTTGGATTTCCCTGGTGATGATGAGAAAGGGAATGAATACAGATGTTGGATATGGAATGTGATCCTCTGTGCTTGGAAGATCTCAGCATCTTTAACAGTCCCTGGGCAGGTGGCATTCAGGAGGTTTTTTTCAGAGTCACTCGGCTAATGAGTGGTGTGGGTCTTGCATAATGGAACCCAGAGCTCCCAATTCCTAACCATGGTCCTCACCAGGTACTGATGCTTCGGCACCATGGGGCGGGGGGCAGGGAGAATCTTCCCAAAGTAAATTTTTATCTCCGTTAAGAATTTATCTCTATTAATTCTCCAGTTGGGCAGTTGGGAGTGGTTGGTCTCCCTGGAATGCCACGGGTACAGCTCTGGTTAATTTCTGCAGTGGGCACATGCCTGCAGCTTGCCCTGCACATATATCTATTTTTGTTATCTGATGAAAATGTCCCTGTCCCTAAATCTACAAGCCCTCTTTCTTTCACCTTGAATATTGTTAATGCCCTGTGTTTTCTGCCAAAATCCCAAACAGAGCCTCTATTTGCAGCCTCCTGTATGTATTAACTTTTCCCAGAGACCCAGGGGAGCTATCTGTTCTTCTATTATTTGGTTTAAGCAAAGCTTTGGGGCATTTCTTCTTACCAGTAGTATATTCTGAGTTGGATTCATTGCCTGGGCTCTTATTTATTAGTGTATGTGTTTTATTGTAATGCATTTCATTTCCTTCTGTCTTTTACTTTCGGGCTTCATTCCACAGCCTCTGTCATGAACAATGTTTGGTGCTGTGTGAAATGAGATGCATTCAAAACCCTTCTAAGATATAAAGCGGTTTTTTTTTTCTAGTTTGATGTTTTTTTTCTTTTCTTCCTTTTTTTTTTCTCTTTTAGTGGCAGATAAATAAAGGACTTGAGTTTCCTGTAGGACTGGAAATAGTGAATCAGATTTTTGTTTTGTTTAAAACCTGAAAATCTCAGATAGGAGTTGAGAGTCTTTGGCTCAGGCTGAATGCTATGTTGAGGTGTTTAAGGTGTCACCCCTTCCCGGTGGGCCATTCCAGAGGAGAAGGGGTGGCCACCCACGGAGACTGATTTGAGATACCAGGAAGGTCGCCTGAGTCAAAATGTTTCCCAGGGCAGAGTGGGCACCTGGCACTTCCCCTGTTGACCTGGCTGTTCTATGAAGGCATTTAGTGATTCAATACCTCATGTTATTCACAGAAGAAAGAGTGTAATGAGTGTGTATTCTGTTTTGCACAAGTCATTGAACTTCTCTGCACCTCTCTTCCCCTCTATGACATGGAGATAAGACCAGCATCCTTCTTGAAGGTCATTAAATGAGACACTACCTACCAGCGCCAGCAAGCACATCCCTCAGGGTGGGCATCACAACAAGCTAGTGATCAGTGCCCCACTATGTTGTTGCTGCCTGCTTCTCATTAGCAGAGTGAAGTAGATAAAATTTAATGTAGACCCTTTGCAAAACCCTTTTTTCTATTCTTTTGTCTGATCTCCATCCATTAACACCCATTACCATCATTACCTTTCATTCCTTTAACACTTTAGCCACATCTACCTTGTGCAGATACTCTGCTAGGTGCTAGGGGTAAAAAGACAAAAAGACAGGGCCCTGCTCAACAAGCCTGCCATCTGGGGAGGAGACGGACATATAAATAGTCAGTTGCCAGATAATGCAGTCGCTATAAAGGAGGCATGAAATGAAGACGGGCCTTAGGGAGAGGAACAGACAGGTCTGCCTAGAGGAGTCAGAAAAGACCTCACAGAGCAGGGAAGCTGAGATGAGACTGGGAAAAGAAATAGATTTTTGCCTGACAGAGAAGTAAAGAAAATAGCATGTGCAAAGCTGGTGAGGTGTGGTTAGTGTCAGTGCCAAAAAAAAAGATGTGGGGACATGGCAGGGGGTAGGAGGGGCCCCGAGAGCCCTGGGATGCTGTGCCAAGGAGGGCAGATGCTGCCCTGTGGGTGTTCGGAGCCGGGGCTACCAGCCAGGTTGTATGTACAGGTTACAGAGATCGCAGACAGCAGCAAGGACAACAGATGGGACCCTCAAGGCAAGAGGCAGGCCTTCATTTAATGGGACACCAGCCAGAGATAGTTTTGTTATTTTAGATAAACTTTACATTGAAGTATAGCATACATATAAGAGACACACACAAGTCCCAAGTGTGATGCTCAGTGGATTTTCACAAATTGAGCTCACTCATGTCACCCAGGGACAGCCAGCTCTAGAAACAGAACATGACCAGGTAAAAAATGATATTGTCATTTAGTAATAATAACTTCTGATATAATAGGAATTTTTAATAGAACTTGCTCCAAATATTACATAGGAAATTACTTGTTTTTTATTCAAAATACAAATTTAATTGGGTGTCCTATATTTTATCTGGCAACCCTATCTTCATCCATGTTGTTGCGTGTAGCAGTACCTCATTTTTTATTGCCAGTAATAGTTTTATGAACATTCCACATTTTATATATACTACTACTGATGAACATTTGAGTTGTTTCCAATTTGGGGCTGTTATGAATAACGCTTCTATTGAGCATTCTCACACATTTCTTTTGGAAGCATATCTTTTTCTACCCAAAAGTGAATTTGCTGGATCTTAGAATATGTTTATGTTCTACCTTAGTAAATACAGTAGGACCTCTTTAAGATGACCACCTGAGGGACTGCGACAAACAACAGTGGTCAACATATGGAGCTAGGCCTTAGTACATACAGTGCAGGTCTGGTCTATGAAAATAAGGTCAACTAAAGGAGGTGGTCAGTGTAGGGAGGAGGTCAACTAAGGAAATTCTACTGTGCTGCCAAATAGTTTTCCAAAGATGTTCCAATCTATGTTCCCATTAGTGATGGATGAGAGTTCTAGTTGCTCCACATTCCAGCTCACACACAATATTGTCTGTCTCTATTTTAGCCATTCTGGTGGGTGTTTAGCCAAAACAAATAAATTGTGGCTTTAATTTGCATTTATTTTATGACTGATTAAGTCAAATGCCTTTTCATGTGTTTATTGGCCATTTTGGATAGCCTCCTCTGCAAAGTGCTGTTCAGATGTTTTGCCCATTTTTTCTATTGATTTATCTTTGTCTTATTGAATTGTAATAGTATTTTTATATGATTGATATGAGTCCTTTGTGAGATATATATATACTATAGATATCTTTCTTCAGTTTGTAGCTTGCTTTGTCATTCTCTTAAAGTCTATTAATTACATTTTTAATTTCAACGTAGTCCAATCCACACGTGCATTTCCCCCCCCCCCCCCTTTGGGTCCTGTTTAAGAAAGATTTGCCTATCCCAAAGTTTGTTTTCTTCTAAAAGTTTTATTATGCTGGCCGTGATGGCTCACACCTATTATCCCAGCATTTGGGGAGGCTGAGGCAGGAGGACTGCTTGAGACCAGGAGTTCAAGACTAGCCTGGGCAATAGCAAAACCCTATGTCTTTAAAAATAAAGCTTTATTGTTTCATCTTTCACAATTACATCTATAATTCATCCAGAATGGATTTTTTCCTTTAAAATCAACTTTATCGAGGCATAATTTACATACAATAAACTCAGTTTTTTTTTTCTTTTTTTTCTCAGTGAGTTTTGATTAATGTATTTACCCATGTAACCACAACCAAGATATAGAGTGCTTTCATCACCACAACTTTCCACATGTCCCTTTGCTACTCTGAGTGTGGTCCATACATCGGCAGCAGCATCCTCAACTGGGAGCTGGCTGGAAATGCAGACTCTCAGGCCCCACCCCAGACCTACTAAATTAGAATCTGCATTTTAAAAATGTTTCCAGATACTGTGTAAGCACATTAAAGATTTAGAGACAGTCAGAGCTCCTTTGGAGAAAGATGACAAGCCAAAAATACTGTTTCTATTGTTATAAATAGCATAGCCTGAAGCAAGTCCAAGGTAAATGATAGATTATTGAGTTTAGAGGGGAAAAAAAAGAGAAGGGCTAAGTTGGAAAGAAATTGTGAAATCATTACAGGAACACCCTTCATTCCCTGGACCAAACACTTTTTCTCTGTGAGGCCTGGCCCCGCTGATGTCATAGCAGGGCATTATGACCTGTGAATTTCAGGGGCAAAGTTTGCTCCTGGCAAGACTGGGGACTTCTGGGGAGCCTGCTTTCTGGCCTGTGTTCTGGACCACAATGAAGAAAGCCAGCCCAATGACCAAGCCCAGAAGAGACCTTAATTTGGGGTTGTCATGGAAGTTGTTTTCTTTTTCTTTTTAAGTTTAACTTTTATTTTTATCTAAATAATATATGTGATTGGTTTAAAGTGTCACATACTACCACACACCTTCTAACAAAACACAGCAGTCCCCCAGCTAGCTCCTTCCACTAATGAGCCAGCCATCCCACATTTTAATCAGCTGCCCTTCTGGATGGCGCCTTAATCCTCATAACAGTTCCCCCTCCCCATCCCCCCAGTATTTTCTAGAAAATAAACATTCCTTCTCTTCCAGGGCTGGGGAAGGAATCTGAGGATTTAACTGTTCCTTTGACACATCCTCCACGGATCCTCTGGTCTTAGCCCTACCCTGCACACCGACCTCCTACATCACTGGATGCTTCCAGTTAGGCACTCAGGGTTCATCCTTAACATTTACTCTTAAGTCTATAAATATATTAAACTACAAATTAAATTTCTTAAAAATTTCAAACAAAAGAATATGCAAATACTTCTTGACTTACAATAGGGCATCGTCCCTGGTAATCCCATTATAAATTAAAAATATCCTAAGTCAAAAATGCACTTGATATCCCTAACCTGCCAAACATTACAGCTTAGCCTGGCCTACCTTAAATGTGCTCAGAACACTTACATTAGCCTAAGCTGGGCAATATCATCTAACACAAGCTTCTTTTATAATAAAGTGTTGGATATCTCATCCAATTTATTGAATACTGTACTGAAAGTGAAATGCAGAATGGCTGTGCGAGTGAGGACATGGAGTACAGTTTCCACTGAGTGCCTGTGGCTTTCGCACCATTATAAAGTGAAAAATTTCTAAATGGAACCATCATAAATTAGGTGCCATCTCTCTCTATGTGTGCATGTGTGTCTACATATTACATAATAAAGAAGACTAGCAATAAGATTTCACATTATAGTACATGGAATTTATTTATGCTAATAGTTTGTGGAAGACATCTATTAAACTTACTTCCAAAGGGACATTCTGCACCACCCTCTCTCTACTGACCTGCAATGCCAAGTCTCTTTACATATCAGATTTTTAATACCATGGTTCTAAATCTGAGCTCTGTTTTGTTCCTAAATCTATCTGTCTTTCTTTAAACAAATACCAAACTATCCCCCCACCTGAGCCATTTTCTGCCTTCTAGGGTTTTAATTGAGCATTTTATGATTTCATTTTATGTTCTCTCTTAGAATATCAATTATACTTCTTTTTAAATTTTTTTAAATTTTTAAATTTTTTTTAAAATTTCTTTTTAAATTTTTTTTAGTGGTTGCCCTAGAGTTAAGAAAATACATTTTTAACTAACTCAAATTCACCTTCAAATAACACTCTACTGTTTCACATGTGTGAAGGTGCCTTGTGACAGCTTTTCCAATCCCTCAGGCTTGACCCTGTGAGATGCCTGCCAATCATTCCACTTAGCCATGTGCCATTATTACTTTTAAAAAGCAGTTATCTTTGGATCAATTAAGAATAAGAAAAGTAGAAGGTCTTATTTTACTTTTATTTATTCTTTCTCTAATATCCTTCCTTTCTTTATAACATTTATCTTCTGCCTTGCTCTTACAGAGCAAGTGTGCTGCTATGAAATCCCTTAGTTTTTTGTTTATTTAAGGTTTTTATCCATCAAGAACTGAATTCTGTTGTAAGTTGGTGGGGTTCTTCCTTAATTTGCAGTGAGAAGTTTGCAGCAAGAAGTCCACGGTTTGCAATGAGAAGTCTGCAGTAATTCTTATCATTATTCCTTTATAGGGAAGGTGTTTTCCCCCCTGTGGCTTCTTTCAAGATTTGCTCTTCATCTTTGCTTTTCTGCAGTTTGGATATAATATGCCTGTGTGTATTTTTGTTATTTATCCTGCTTTTGGTGTTCTCTGAAGTTCTTGGATCTGTGTCACTCACTTTGGAACATTCTTGGCCATTATTACTTCAAACATTTCTTTTGCTTCTTTTTCTTTTCCTTTTCCCTCTGTGTACTCTACATTCAAGTATGTATATGCTACAATTTCCTTTTTATCTGATACTTCTTGGATGTTATATTCTGATTTTTTTTTTTTTTTTCGTTGTCTTTTCTCTGCATTTCAATTTGGGAAGTCACGTTGACTGTATTCAGATTCACTGATTCTTTCCTTAGCATGTTCAGGCTACTAATGAACTCATGTGAGGCATTCTTCATTTCTATTCTGTTTTATTTCTATCATGTCCTTTTGATTCCTTCTTAGAGTTCCCATTTATCTGCTTATTTTACTCACCTGTTCTTATATACTATTTACCTGTTTTACCATTAGAGTCCTCAACATATTCAGCATCTGTGTCATATCTGAATCTGCTTCTAAAAATCACTGTCTTTTCAAAGTGTGGGAGTTTTTTGCCTTTTAGTAAACCTTGTACTTTTTTGTTGCTAGCCACACATGCTGTATTGGGTAATAGGAACTCAAGTAAATAGGCCTTTAGTGTGAGGATTTATGTTAACCTTGCTAAGATTCAGGTTCTAATTGATGTTTGTTGTATTTAGAGGCACTAGAAGCTTCAAATTCCTCTAGTAGTCAGTATTCTTGTTTTTGTCTTCTCCCTTAACCTCGGGCTCCCCTGTGTACTCCTCCCTACTGCAAGTCTGTGTTGCAGCTCTTGCAACTATCATCCATTGGTATTATACTGCAGCCCTGTTGGTGTAGAGGTCAAGTGTGGGGAGGGGAAATACTCTATAATCTATGATTAAATTTCAGTCTTTTGGTGGGCCTGTGTTTCAGGGGTGTGACATTCATAAAATATTTTCTAGTAATGAAGCTCTCCCCACCCCCTACTCCCTTTCCTGCTGCAATATTCTGGATATATTTTCTTGACCTTGACCCCTATTGACTCTTGTCTCCCCACGCCCAAGTGAGACAGGAAGGCTAGAAGGGGCAGTAGAGGGGAGGATTCCCCCCCACACACACACACACTTCAGGTAGAATAGGGCTTCTGATAGAGCTCTGGCAAAGTCCTCCCCCTTGGAGAATAAGACTTTGTTATAGAAAAGGCTCTTTTACAAGGGTATATGCGAAACTTAGTAAATGTGGAATGTAAATGTCTTGGCACAGTAACTAAGAAAATGCCAGGAAGGCTATGTTAACCATTGTGATGACAATGTGTCAAACACTCTATGAAGCTAGTGTATGATGCCCCATGATCATATCAATGTATGCAGCTACGATTTAATAAAAAAAATACAATAATGTCTCAGGATATAAAATAAATGTCTACAAATCAGTAGCCTTTGTATATGCCAAGAACTGTTAAAATGAGAAGCTCATCAAGGACACAATTCCCTTCACAGTAGCTTCAAAAAAAAAAAAAAAAAAAAAAAAAGTAGTATTTTGGATTATACCTAACAAAAGAGATAAAGGTCCTGTACAATGAAAATTGTGAAACCCTAATAAAAGAAATAGCTGAAGATATTAACAAATGGAAGAAAGTACCATGCTCATGGGTGGGAAGAATCAACACTGTCAAAATGTCTATACTACCCCAAACAATCTACAGATTCAATGCAATTTCCATTAAAATACCATTATCATACTGTCAAGATGTGGAAAAAATAATTTTTCATTTTGTATGAAACCGGAAGAAACCCTGTATAGCCAAGGTAATTTTTAGTAATAGCAAAAAAGCCAGGGGTATCACCCTACTAGTCTTTCAGCTATACTACAAGGCCATACTGATCAAAACAGCATGGTATTGGCACAAAAATGGAGACATTGACATTTGGAACCAAATAGAAAGCCATAAGATGAAACTAACATCTTACCGCCACATGATCTTTGATAAACCAAATAAGAACCTACATTGGGAAAAGAATCCCTATTCAATAAATGGTTCTGGGAGAACTGGATAACCTCATATAAAGGACTGAAATTGGATCCGCACCTCTTATTGCTTACAAAAATTGATTCAAGTTGTATAGAAGATTTAAATTTAACACATGAAACAATAAAAATCCTCCAAGAAAATGTGGGGAAACACTTGAAGATCTCAGCCTGGGGAAAGATTTTATGAAGAATACTTCCATGACAATTGCAACAACGGCAAAAATAAATAAATGGGACTTTATTAAACTGACAAACTTCTATACAGCTAAGGAGACAACAACCAAAGCACGTAGACAACCTTCAGAATGGGAAAAAATATTTGCATATTATGAATACAACAAATACTTGATAACTAGGATATATGGAGAACTCAAATTAATCAACAAAAAAGATCCAACAATCTAATATCACTGGACAAGAGAGATGAATAGAACCTTCTCTAAAGAAAACAGATGAATGGCTAACAAACATATGAAAAAATGCTCATCATCCCTAATTATCACAGAAATGCAAATGAAAACTACCCTGAGATATCACCTAACCCCAGTGAGAATGACCCACATCACAAAGTCTCAAAGCTAAAGATACTGTCATTGACGTGAAGAGAAGGGAACACTTTTACACTGCTGGTGGGACTGCAAATTAATACAACCTATTGGCAAGGAAGTATGGAGAATCCTCAAAGAACTGAAACTAGACCTCCAATTTGATTCTGCAATCTCCTTACTAGACATCTACCCAGAAGAAAAAAAAAAATCATTTTCATCCTTTTATCATAAGCACATTTGTACTAGACTGTTTATCACAGCTCAGTTTACAATTGCCAAAATGTGGAAACAGCCTAAATGCCACCAACCCAGGAATGGATTAACAAGCTGTGATATGTGTATTCCATGGAATACTATTCAGCCACTAAAAAAGATGGAGACTTTGTATCTTTTGTATTAAACCTGCATGGAGGTGGAACACATTCCTCTTAGTAAAGCATCATAAGAATGAAGAAGCAAGAATCCAATGTACTCACTTCTAATATGAAGGCAGTAGATGAGGTAATATAAGGGGTGGGGGATAGGGGAATGAGCAAGTGGCGAGAGGGGAGGAGGGGGGACAGATGGGGGGTAATGGTTTATGGCACATCCTTTGGGGGCAGGACACAATTATAAGAGGGACTTTATCTAACAAATGCAATCAGTGTAACCTAATTTTTTGTACCCTCAATGAATCCTAAACACTAAACAAAATAAAATGAAATAAATATATCTATCTCAATAAAATCATGTCATTTTACAAAACCTATTCATAGGCATTTAAAAAGATAGACAGAAAAACATGTTTCTGAAGTACACATTCTAAATGGTCATTGTTTAAATAAGTTATAAAATTGTTAAATTTTGTGTGTTGGTTTTACTATTGCCCTTTTTACTGAATTCTTATTAGTTTGAATGAATTTTAGTAGACTTCATAGTTTTTCTAGGTATTGACCATTTGCAGATGAGATTAGATTTCTTATTCGTTTTTCTTGTTTATTGTATTGACCAAAACTTCAGATTTATGTCAAATAATGCTACTAAAATGCCATGCTTCACAAAAAAAAAAAAAAAAAAAAAAAAAAAAAAAATCTTCTGACTGGTGACTTTTGGGGAACCTTTCCTTAATAAAACATGGATTTTTTTTATTAAGTCATATATACATAGATCATGAATACATTTATGCCTTTGTGGGATTCATTTTGGCAATTGTAAACTGAGCTATGATTATTTGTACAAATTGGAGTGCTTACATCCTACTAATTAACATAGTTTTCATCTCAATTACTTAATCAAAAGTGTTAAGACATTTGCGTTCTATACTTGATAGATTTGATTTGTACCCTTGCAATATGCTCCATAGGTGTAGTCCCACCATTAACCTTCCCTCTATCAAACTACCCTCCTTCCTTCCATCTCCTTCCCCTTCCCTCCTTCATCCTGGGCTATGTGATTGTGATTGATCTTTCATATGAAAATGTGAGTGATTATAAACTGGTTTCATAGTAGCACTGAGTACATTGGATATATTTTTTCCATTCCTGAGATACTTTACTGGGAAGAATATTTTCCAACTCCATCCTAAACATAAAAGAGGTTAAGTCTCTATCTTTTTTTAATGCTGAATAGTATTCTATGGTATACATATATCATAATTTATTCATTCATGGGTTGATGGGAATTTGGGCTTATTCTATGACTTGGCAGTTATGAATTGAGATGCAATGAACAATCTGGTGCAAGTATCTTTGTTGACAAGTGATTATTGGTCTTTTGGATATACACCTAGTAGGGGGATTGCAGGATCAAACGGCAGGTCCACATTTAGATCCCTGAGTGTTCTCCAAACTTCCTTCCAGAAGGAACATACTAGCTTGCATTCCCACCAACAGGGTAGAAGTGTTCTCTTTACTCCACATCCATGCCTTAGTCTGTTGTTTTGGGATTTTGTAATGTGGACTACTCTTACTGGAGTTAGATGGTATCTCAGAGTGGTTCTGGTTTGCATTTCTCTGATGATTAAAGATGATGAGCATGTGTCTGTAGACCATGCGCCTGTCCTCTTTAGAGAAGCTTCTGTTCATGTCTCTTGCCCACAATGAAATGGGATCACTTGTTCTTTCCTTATTAATAAGTTTGAAGTCTCTGTGGGTTCTGGTTATTAAACCTTTTTCGGAAATATAACCTGCAAAAATCCTCTCCCATTCTGAGGGCTATCTACTTGCTTTACTTAGTGTGTTCTTGGCAGAAGCTTTTTAGTTTGATCAGATTCCCAGTAATGTATTTTTGATGTTGCTTCAATTGCCTGGAGGGGCCTCCTCATAAAGTATTCTTCCTGGCCAAATTTTTTAAGTGTTTCCGCTGTACTCTCTCTAAGAATTTTTATAGTTTCATGTCTTAAGTTTAAGTCCTTTAACCAGTGAGAGTCAAATTTTGTTAGAGGAAAAATGTGTGGGTCAACTTTCAGTCTTCTACAAGTCACCAGCCAATTCACCCAGCACCGTTTGTTAAATAGGGAATCTTTCCCCTGATTTATATTTTTGATAGCCTTATCAAAGATCAAATGACAATAAGTGTCTGGGTTCATCTCTTGGTTTACAATTCTGTTGCATACATCTACCTCTCTATTTTTGTGCCAGTACCATGCTGTTTTTCTCACTATAGATTTATACTATAGTCTGAAGCCTGGGAGCATGATTCCTCCTGATTTGTTTTTATTTCTGAGTAATGTCTTGGCTATTTGAGGGGTTTGTTTTTATATAAAACTAAGTACTAATTTTTCCAGATCTTTGAAGTATGACAGAGTTGCTTTAATAGGCATGCAACTACAAAACTCCTAGAAGTGATCAAGGAATACACTTTGTCTCAGGATACAAAATCAATACCCTTAAATCTGTAGCCTTTATATATACCAACAATAGTTAAGGTGAAAAAACAATCAAGGAATCTATTCCCTTTACAATAGTGCCAAAGAAGATGAAATATCTGGGAGTGTACCTAACAAAGAACATGAAAGATCTTTATAAAGAGAACTATAAAACTCTGAGAAAAGAAATAGCTGAAGGTGTTAACAAATGGAAAAATATGCCATGCTCATGGCTGAGAAGAATCAACTTTGTTAAAATGTCTGTACTACCCAAAGCAATCTACAGATTTAATGCAATCCCTATGATAAACATTTTGACTAAGATCTTTAACATTATGAGTTTTTATAGAGTTTCTAACATAGGAAATTCATTGCACTTTTGGAGTAAATTTTATTTGGTCAAGGAGCATCTTTTAGAAACTTTAAAGAATGGGTCAAAGTTCTCCATAAAATATAAAAACACTATAAAAAGTAATTGTCCATTTTCTTGGCAAGTATTTCTTCAAGTTCTAAAGTATATTATTTATTTCCTAATACCTTAGAGTTTAAAAGTTAGAGTGATCACAATGTAAGATTGTAACCAGATGGTTAAATGTAGGGTCTGTTTTTAAGTCTTTAAATTTATTACAAAATATTAAAACATATTTTTTTATATCACAGATCCTCTCTTTTTTGATAATCAGATTATTCTCATTGCAAAACCTTCTATCAAATCTTACTGAAAATACAAAAATAATTATCTTATTTATTTATTTATTTATTTTATTTATAAAATTAAAAGCACTTTATGACAAAAATAAACAAAATAATTATTTTTCTCATAAAGTGTTTTTATTTTTATTTCAGGTTGATGTGAAGTTACAAACAACCAGGTCACAATATTTGAATTTGTTAAGCAGAGTCCATCTTGTACTACACTGTTTGTTGCAGCCCAATTTACAATTGCCAAGATGTGGAAACAACTGAAATGCCCATCAAGTAAGAAATGCATTAACCAACTCTAGTTTATGTATACTATGGAACACTATTCAGCCATGAAAACAATGATGCCTTTACACTTTTTGTATTAACCTTGATGGAGTTAATACAAAAGAAGCACCTTCTTCTTAGTAAAGTATCACAAGAATGGAAAAGCAAATATCCAATGTACTTGATGCTAATAAAAATAATTATTTCAAATAAATCTGTTTTATGGCATAAATCACTTTCAGAAAAATGTTCTCAAGTGTTCTCCTTATTTGAATTATTGATGGTGCTCCTAAGTCAGGTGGTTTATCTGCATGATCATTCTGACTTAGGAAAATGTGTGAGTGAATGGGGGCAGTGTCCAAGGTGGGTTTTGTAGAGATGTAGGTGGTAATGCTTGAATGTTCTGCTTACAGAAAAGAAAGGCAAAGGTTTGTATTTTGCCAGTTTAGACCTCTAGTTGTTTGGAGGCACAGGCAGAAACTTTCTGTGAGTTGAGGAAGCCGTTCAGCCAATGTGGCAGAGCTGGGCTTCTTTCATGTGCTTGTCATGACCACCCCGCACAGATAGGGGCCGCATGGCCCCTTCCTGAGGGGCACAATTGCCCCTTTAGTAGCCCAGTGAAGACTCATCCCCTTGCTTAGTCTACTCCTAATGAAGCTGGTGGCTTTGCCATGGGCAGAGCTGGGTCATGTCCCCACACTTTTGTCATATTGAGGTCTGCCCACTGCCTGAGGCCAGGTAGGACTCTCACCTATGGCTGTGCAGCTCCCATGTCACTGTCCCTAAATTCCCTGTGCCATAGATTTGAGGAGGACAGCACTCTAAAAAAGCCAAGCCGGCGAGTCACTGCCCCTTTCTCTTACTGGGGTGGGCACCCTTCTTACAAGCCTGTCCTGGCAATAGCCCTGTGGGGTAAACACAACATTCTCACCTAGAGAAGACGAGGAAGGAACATGTTGGCTGGAATTCCATGTTCTCCAGACCCTCTGGCCTTTCTTGTTTCACTTGTAAAAGCTGCAGAACATAAAATTTACTATTTTAACCATTTTTAATGTATATTTCAGGGGCATTAAGTATATTCACAATATTGTACAATCACCACCACTTTTATTTTATCTTTCAAACTAAAAATCTATTATCTATTAAATAATTTCCCATCTCTTCTCTCCTAAACCCCTGGTAACCTCTAATCTACTTTCTGTCTCTACCAATTAATTCAACTTCTCCAGATCCCTCATGTAGATAGAATCAAAGTGTATTTGTTGTTTCGTGGCTGGTTTAGTTTAACATGTTTTCAAGGCTCATCCATGTTTGCAGTGTGTTGTCAGAACTTCTTTCTTTCCTTCCTCTTCTTTTTTTTTTTTTTAGACAGAGTCTCACTCTGCTGTCCAGGCTAGAGTGCCATGGTGTCAGCCTTGCTCACAGCAATCTCAAATTCCTAGGTTTAAGCAATCATTTCAAGTAGCTGGAACTACAGATGCCTGCCACAATTCCTGGATAATTTTTCTATTTTTAGTAGAGATGGGGTCAGGCTGGTCTTAAACGCCTGAGCTCAAGCAATCCACCCACTTAGGCCTCCCACCCACCTCGGTCTCCTAGAGTGCTGGGATTACAGGCGTTGATCACTGTACCAGGACCAGACTTTCTTTCTTTCTTTTTATTCTTTTTCTTTTTATTCTTTTTTGCAGTTTTTGCCCGGGGCTGGGTTTGAACTTGCCACCACCAGCATATGAGGCCTGTGCCCTACCCCTTCGAGGCACAGGTGCCGCCCCAGAATTTCTTTCTTTTTAAAAGACTGCCTACTATTCCATTGATGCATATAGCCCACCTGGTTTACTCCATCCACTGATGGAAATTAGCTCTCAGTGTTCTTGAGATAACATTTGCCTTCATCGGGCAGCAACTGTGGCTCAATGACAAGGGCACTGGCTCCATATACCGAGGGTGGCAGGTTGGAACCCAGCTCTGGCCAAACTGCAACCAAAAATAGCCAGGCATTGTGGCAGGAGCCTGTGCTCCCTGCAACTCAGGAGGCTGAGGCAAAAGGATCGCGTAAGCCCAAAGCCCAAGAGCTGGAGGTTGCTGTGAGCTATGACACCACAGCACTCTACCAAGGATGACAAAGTGAGACTCTGCCTCAAAAAAAATAAACAATTGCCTTCATTCCCAGTCTCGACCATATTGAGCTTCATAACATTTAGCATAATTTGAGGCTAGTGGTTCTCAGTCTTTAGCGAGCATTAGAACCCCTGGGGTTAGTAGAACATGACACTGGCCTCCCATCCTCAGAGTTTCTGATTTGGTAGCTCTGGGTGGAGCCTGGAACCTCCATTTCTAACAAGTTCCCAAGTTGCTCTGCTGCCGCTGGTCCAGGGGCCACACCAGGAGAATTGCTGTTGAGATTCCGTTCAGCTGCTTCCCAAGTGCCTCCTACTGTGCAGGGTGGAGCAGCTCCTCACTCATAGTCCTGCTGGGTCCCTGCTGTCCTTAATGACCAGGTGCTGAGCTAAAGGGCATCCATCTGTAAGCTGGCCACTGACCTTTGACTTGTGTGACTCCACTCAGAAAGGTGAGTTTCACCAATCCCTGAGGAAGGCAAATGAGGTGATTGGAGGAAAGGTGGATTTTGGACTAGCACTGCTGGGGCTGGTAGAACCACCATGGGCTTTCCTTAGGTTGACACCAAGGAAGTCAAGGAAACACAGTGGACACTCACCAAGAAGAGACCCAAGCCCCACCCTTTTGCTTAGATCCTCCCCTCCTTGCTGCTTACCCCTGCCTGCTGAGCCATCCCTGCTGCCAGAAAGAATTGGCCCCTGGGCTTGAATTTCGTGAAGCCATGAAGAGAAAACGCACCATGAAATTATATGGCTCCTGCAAAAGGGGTTGCCATCTGCTTGTTCTTTCGGCCTTTCCCTTCTATACAGTGTGTCAAACTGTTATGGTCTGGAGCTGTCTCTCCTGCCTGGTCATACTGTGCATGTTAAAAAAAAGAAAAGAAAAGAAAAGTCCTGATTTAAATAAGACAGAATGCAGGATTTTAGGCACTAGTAAGTTCTCCAAGGCATTTGTGGATTCTCTGCTATTTTCTAAACATTAGTACTAATAATCTGCTATTTTTTTCCCCCATTTCCCTGGCCCAATTTGGGATTGAATGTATAACCTTTTGCCATATATCTATAGATCATTTTTTGTGTAGCAAGGTTTATTCATGGCCATTTGCTTAAATCAATATGCAATTTTACAGCAGCTCTTTCTCACCTTAATCTTTTCTTTCCCATATCTGAACTTTAGGGGGAAATGAGGTCTTTTTTCTCTTTTCTTGGTGAATAAGACAAAAAAAACAATAATCAAGGTAAAAAGTGAACAAAATTTTTTTAAAAATGCATTCTAAACATGAACTTAATTTGAAAACATACAGATTTTATCTTACATTCCAAGGAAGCCCATGAGATTAAACACTTTCAAAACAAGGAGACATTTTGATCTCATTTTGGAAGATGAAATTCAACATGCACTTTGGAAAGTGCTGCATTATCTTTATTTTATTTTTTATACATACTTTTATTCAGATTAAAGGATGTCTTCTATTATTTAGGATAATTGCTATTTGAACAAAAATAATAATTTAGTTTTATTTTATATATTTAAGGTGTACAACTTTGGAAAGTGCCTCATTATCTTTAAAGGAAGCCCATGTTACAAGGCACATGCTCATCCCTGGCCCTTTTATTATTCCAGATACTAGGGCTGTCCCTTGGTGCAGCATGTATGGTCCCCTGTGGGGAACCTGTCCACCCCCTAGATTTTCATGGATAAAGTGAAATGTGACACTGTCTAGGAGCGGACACTTGATATTTCTCAAATTGTCAGCTCTGTGTTTTGACATGGCAGGGGTTTCTCAATGTGATCATCACCTTATCCCTCGATTCTAAGAATCAGAAATGACATTGATATTTTTTCTGATGTCTGTCAGTCAGTCTGTTTCATAGCTTCTACTTTTTTTTCAAGTACGGATTTTTGAGTTTTCATTCTTCCAATGATTTGAGTGTTGGGGATAGGACATGGGTATCTACGCTTCTCTGCTTCCAGCAATTGAGATGGATTTTCTCAGGAAGAGTTTGGGTTATAGTTCAGCTGGCTAAGGTGGATGGGGAGGGAAGAGTGAGGCTTGCAGTGGCCAAGGCCTACGGGACTCTTAGGCTGCAGGTGCCACTTGCTCTGTCCATCCTTCCTTCTGAGCCAAGTGTTGTCACACATTGTTTCCTAGAGCAGTTATGATTCATGGAAAATTTGCAGCAGGCAGGGGAGGTGGCCTTGCTGATCCCAGGGCCTTAAATAGACACCTCTGAGCCAGATTGATCCTCTTACTGATATTAGCCATCTCAAAATGTGCACATTTTCTCAGAGGGGACTGTGAAGATTTCCAGAAATAAGAATGTGCACACAGCCTGGCACAGGCCTCATGTGGGTCTTCTCCTCTCCTGGAAGTGTGGGAGGGAAATTGTTCTCCTCCAGAGCATTGGTTTACATTCTTTCAACATGCATTCAACAGGTATGAATTAAGCACTTACTGTATACCAGCCCCAATGCTAGGTGTTGAGAACAGATGGATAAAGACATGTTTCCTGCCCCCGTGCAGCTCAGAGAGGCTGGACTCCCCAGTTCTGATGTCATGCAGAGGGGCAGAGCTTCTGTCCGAACATCTTGGACCATAGATACTGCCACATGCTGTACCTACTTAAGGAGGATTTAAATTTGGCTTGCCCAGCATATTTCATGTTAAGACCCACTGTGTCCTAAAAAACGCTGCCAGGACAATTAACTATATATAAAAAAAAATCCCCTAAAAATCTAAATGAACAATAATTTTGGTTTAGATAAAGGTTTCCTAGAGCCCCGAGGATTTAGTGTTTGTTAAAAAGTTTCTCCTCCCAGCATTAAATCTGCTAGCAATAATTCAAAATATTTCTATGCTTGTATTTTCTTCAACTAAAGTCCTTTTGTCTTTAAAAAGAAGGAGATTATTTGGCTTCCTTTCTGCCAACCCAGGCAATCAGGAAGATTAGAGCGAGAGCCCTGCCTCAGGATTCAGAGCTTCCATTCTCCCGGCTTCCATTTCTTCATTTTTAACATGGGTGTAGTAACAGCTTTGGCATCATGAGTTGGCTGTCATGTGAAGTAAACCTGATGCCCATAAATACCTTGGCAGTGCCCCAAACAGAGTAGGTGCTCAGTGAATGGTAACCCTTCTTGTTATTCCAGGGCCCAAACTCACAGCTCTATAGCTGCCAAATGTCTTGAAGTAGAGTCATCTGTTGAGCTGAATTCTGGAAAAGTTCCAGGCTCTGCCCAAGGGGTCCACTTGGAGAGGAAAGCGGGTCCCAGTAGGATGCTAGACCTGACAGCAAATACCCATCGGTGACCAGCTGAAGCTGAGCCAGGAAATGTCTATCCCATGAACTTGCAAACAAAATCAGAGGCAAAGAGGCTGGTTTAAACACTTTCTATGGCCACAAGAGCAGATTACCCAGGCCAGGCGAGAAAGGCAGGGGTGGCTCCTGGTCCCTTGGGCTGCTGAGTGTGCTGACTCTGCTCACACCTGCTCCCTAGGGCTCTTCCCAACTCTGTTCAGTGACATCAAGTTAACAGCTCAAAATCGGCCATGGTGGAAATATTTACACCATGGGAATTGTCAAATACTAGAAATTAGGAATTTTTTTAGCATTTTGAGAACTGGATTACTAGCATACCACTATTTAGGGCTATCCCAAGCCAGGTACCTTGGTGGCATGGGCACATTTCATAGAGAAAAAGCACTATATGTGTGTGTGTGTGTGTGAACTGTGTGTGAACAACTAACATTTTAGCCACTTATAGGCAGTCCTGGGTTACAAGTGAGATAGGTTCTTTGGGTATGTTCTTAAGTTGAATTTGTAAGTAAATCATAACAGGCACATTTACATATTACATATAATAGTCCCTGTTTGTAAGTGCAAGTTGTACATCAGTGGGATGTCTGTAACTTGGAGATGCCCATACTGGTGCCAGCATCCCAGCTGTGGCCTCCACCTGGGCGGGCAGAAGGTGGAAGCTTTCTCTTTACCTTCCAGGGTCTGTACAGGTACCTACTGCAGAGGGTACCACGAGAATGAGGGCAGGTGTGACTAGTAGCCGGCTGCCCCTCGAGGGAGTGAGAGGGTCTGGCTGGGCAGAGTGGTAGAAGCCCACTCAGCTGTTAGGGTGTCGGGAGCCACTTGGGAATGGAGGTGAGATGGAAGCTGCAGTGACGAGGAGCAAGGACGGAGAGTGGAACTAGGTCAGACCCACCCGAGGCTCAGAAACTCTCAAGGCGTAGGGGTAAGTATCTGTAAGGCACTCAAGTTCTTCGGTGGAGTGGAAATAGCTTAGCACTAGGGACACTGGGATGTTGGTGTTAGCACCACTCCACTCAGCGACAGCCTGCGAGTGGTGGCGATATCAGATTGTAGTAACAGCATGAAGTTGCATAGCAAGGCCTGAGTTAAAACATAATTTTCCTTTTAATTTGACCTTCTCATCATTCATCTAATAACTATGCCCATTTTGCAAGTGAACATTAAAAAAGGCAGGAGTTAATATTGCCACGTTTGACTCCATTTCCCAGAATTAAAACCATCAGTAGATGCTTTTCTTGGAGGCTGAGGGCTGTGGTAGCTTCCCCGCGGGCACCTCTGGCAGCCCTCGCTCTTTGCTGTGGTGTCTAGTCCACAGTGGCACTCAAGAGATGTTTGTTGAGTGCCGTTGGTGCAGGTTCTGGAGGTTGACGAGCCTAAACCCTCCATGGAGGTCGAGTCCTGACAAGGGAATCACAGAGTCTCAGGACACTCTCGTCTTATTCCCCACCGAGTCCTCTAGTTCCCTAGTCTGTTGTTTGCATCACCGCCCTCCCGCCAGCCTTCCTGGAGGTGTTCATCCAGCCTCTGTCTGGACACCTCTCACACCAACAAACGCACCAGGCTGTCTATTCCACTTTTGGACAAAGCTTTCTGTGCAATTTCATTGCCATGTTAGGACAGAAATGTAATTGGTCTGAATCCCGCTTGTTCCTTGTAAAATATATTTTGGGAAACTCAGGCAATTTATTTCAGAAAAATTTGACATAGAGGTTCAACCAAGTGTCCAATAAGCTGAACTGTAATTACAAATTATTAAAGGATGCTCTTTATTAAAAAAAAAAAAAAAAAAAAAGGCAGAGTACTTGGAAGGGGTCTGAAAGGAAATGTACTGTAAGAGTAGACCTGGGTGGGGTGGCAAAGAGGATTTTGTGTTAATAAAATATCAGGCTGTGCTGCTTGTTGCAGTGTGATGTGCTGAATGGGGAGGATGAAGACCCAGAACTTGAGCCAGAAGGGTCCAGGAGCTTCTTACCCTGCTATAGGCATCTAGAGGAAGTCTGACATGGCAGAGTCATGTCAGATAAATAATTTGTCAGTCATTTAAATAATTTAAAACAAATTTTTCAATTTAAAATATCATCTATAGCACAAGCACATCATGCAAATGGAAAACTAAGTATATACTGCATTCTTTTGTTTGCCGAATAAATTCAGATTGAGATATCTTTTAGGTAGGGAGATGGCCATTCAGTGATTTTTTTTTTTTTCTTGTTTGGCAGCAATGGTCCTAGCTGGGTATTTTATGCTTTAAGAACAGCTGTATTTCAAACCCTTATTTATTGTAATAAATACTAAAGCAAGATAGGAATACTTTATAATTTGGAAATAATGTTCAAAAAAGGTCTGGAAAATAAATGCTTA
>CAUYPK010021554.1:0-15362 GCA_963574355.1 Loris lydekkerianus
GAATCCAGGGCACCTTAACATGCCCTGGCTCTTGGGGCCATTCACAAGAGGTGCCCATAGAGCTTTGGTGTGTGCCACACCTTTTGGGCGCAAGACATGATTGTAAGAGGGACTTTACCTAAAAAATGCAATCAGTGTAACCTGGTTTATTGTACCCTCAATGAATCCCCAACAATAAAAAATAAAGAAATGAAAATAAAGAAATAAATAAATCATCACAAGAGGTGCCCAACTCCGCTGAGCTGCACCAGAACAAGAGTGAGCTCCTTGCTAGGTGGGTTCAAGTGCGAACCCCACCCTGCCCCACCCAGCCAGGCACTCAGGAAGCCTCCCAGACTTCCCTGCGCCTTCTTTAAGGCATCCATTCTTCCTCATAGAGTTTTGGCAAAGCTCAAGTGTGTGTGCAAATGTAAACTTCTGTGTGATTATTTCTGTGGTCTCTGAACTTTCGTCCACACAAACCAATTATTTCATGATTCTGAGAACAAAGTTTACTCTCTAAATTTTGCAAAAGGAAAATGCACCTTGCCGGACCCCTCTGTTTGCTTTATGTCTGTCTTTGGGCCTCTCTTTTTTTTCTCAATTCAGTTTCTCTACTTGGCCTCCCTTGGTGTCTGTGTGTGTGCTTGCATTCTCCCTGTCTCTGAGTAGCTCTCTGCAGTTTTCTTCCTCCTCTGCCTCTCTCTGTATATCCGTGCGTCCCAGACTTGCTTTCTGCCTGTTTTCTTCTTTCCCTTCTCTCTTCTCAGTTTCTCTGTTTTTATTCCATCTCTCCGCCTCACCGCGTGTCTCTAAGAGACTGTGTTTCTCTGTGTCCTCCATCTCCCTCCCTATCTCTCACTTCTCCCTGTCTCTCTCTGAATCTATGCGTGTTTTTCTGTGCTCGCTCTCTTCCTCCCCACCCCACACCCCACCTCACTCGCCTAATTGCCTCTTGTCTCTGCAGATCACTGTGAAGATTTATGTAACACACAGACAAGGGCGGCAGCAGCCAATTTGAAAGGCTGCTGGCAGACATAAGAACTTAATGCTACACCGGCCTTCAAGAAAATGAGCTGTGATCCTTGCGAGGGCTCCCGAGCGCAGGGCAGCCCGGACTTTCTTCCTTCTCCTGCTGGAAAGGAGAGGTGACCCTCTAGACAGCCCCCTTGCTCCCCCTTTGCATCACGTTTGACAGATCGGAGGCTCCCAGGGAGTGAGATTCACAATTGAGCTTCACTTCTAACTAACACAGCCAAGACAGGACTGGACCTGCAGTCAGGATGCCCAGCTTCTGAAGGCCTTGAGTAGATGGGCCTCTGTTTCCCCATCTAGAAAATGGCTCTAACACTCTAAGAGTCTAAGAAACCTGGGCATCCTGCTTCAGAGGAATCAAGTGACCTATATCCCACCTGGAAAAACTGACCAGAGCTTTAGTAGACGAGGCATCAAGATGGACAGAAACACCTAGGCACAGAGAGGAGGTACTGAGAGGGTGGCTCTGTGTCACAGGGGTGGAGAGTGACTCCGTGAGCAGAGGCAGCAGGGAAAGCTTCTCACTCCCTGCAGCTGGGGCCTGGCATCCCACCACAACTGCTTCCTTTTCCTACACACAGGGCCCCACACAACACTCAGGCTTGGTGGGGGCATGTGTGCCCCTGTCCTTTCTAATGCAGCGTCTGCTAGGGGCAGAGAGAAAGTAGGAGAGAGGGCATGGAGAGCAGGGGTATCGGCAGGAAGGCAGGGGGAGAAAAACATTCACTGAGCATCTGCTCCAAGGCTTGCTCTGTGCAAAGTGCCAGGACTGAGTCTTGTTCAGAGAGGTTCAGTAACCTGGCTGAGGTTGGAGCCCGCATCTGCTGGGCCCCTAAAACTTGTACTTTTTCTGTAGCCACAGGGACTTTTAAAGGAGGGGAGAAAAACTTCTTAAAAGGAGAGGAGAGGAACCTTGCAGATACATTTTTTTCCACGGTACCTTTCCTCAGCAGCCATCCTAACATGGGAAGGAAGTTTTGGGGGGTGGGACAGGGATGTGGATTTGTTTTGTCTGCAAAAGAGAATCCAGGAAATATTTTGAGAGAAGAACTCAATTTCTGTTTTCAGGTGCATGAAGAGTTTACATCAGAGGAATCAAGTGACCTATGGGAGGCAAAAAGATGTCACCTATTTCCACAAAATAGAGACAATGGACCCAAGCTATATCAAGAGAGACTTGGAATAGACCCGAGGAAGGACTTACTACTTGTCAAAGAATTGGTACAAGCTTCAGTTTGCCACTGAGAGCTACTTAAGTAAAGAAGGGGTTCCCTGACCAAAATCCTAACTCATATGTGGACACAGGTGGATTAGGCCAAATGACCCATTGGAGGCTTCTACATCTCTTAGAGTCTACCCTCAGCATGCAGGGAAACACACCAGCTCACATATTTGCAGACACACACACACACACACACACACACACTTAGAGGCTTGAACACCCGTGTTTCTCCTTGGCAGGGCTCCACATCTCACTCGCAGCTAGGCTTACCAGCCCCCACACTCAAGTCCCTGTGCATGGTGGGGGCTTCCAGGGGAGGGGCCCTTAGTGGGCTGGTGGGCAGTGGTGTCCCGACAGTCAGGAAGCCAGAGCAGACATCACTGTCTCCTCATCACTCCAGGCAGCCACCACCCAGCACTCTTCCTTTCAGGAAGCCAAGTCAGGAAATTAACTGAGAGCCCAGATGCCTCCAGACACCTGCCTGGAAATTCAAACCTGGAACAGGTGGGGGCTGGCTGGAGAGGAGCACAGAGTGTGATGACAGGGGTCTTCCTGCAGGGGGCAGTCAGGGGCAGGCATCACAGACAACAAACCTAGGCTGCCTGGGAAGGAACCAAGGACAGGAGCACTGTCCACCTAACAGCAGGAGGCCCCAGAGCAGTGAGGCCCTGACTGCAACTTGGGATCAGTTCGGCAGCTGCTCCCCCTGAAACCTCCCAGGGGTTGCAGGCAGAAGGAACAAACAGGATGAGGAGGCCTCTCTTTAGAACCAGGGGCTGTACTACTTTACCTGCACGCTGAGGTTTCAGTGCCAGACAAACTTGGGTCCACACCCATACATTGTCACTTGTAAGTTCTGTGACCTTGTGCCTCAGGTGCCATCAATGAAATGGGCATAAGAACAGCAGCCAGCATTAGTCATGGTAGGCCAGCTGTTAACACAATGAAGATATATTTCTTCTTGTTTTCAGTCTAATTTCTTCTTATTTCCACTTGGCCAGATCTGTGTCACGTGGTCTCCTGCAGGGAGGCTAGGAAGCACAGTCCACTGTGTGCCCAGGAGGAAAAGGAACCAGGTACTGAGAAGCACATGGTCGTGCCTCTGCCCCAGCACCTCTCGGGACTGCTGAGATGATTTGACCAGCTATGGAATCTATGCAAATAAATGCACAAATGTAGTGGGCTCTCAGCATGCAGTAATGACTAATATTCTTTAAGGGTTTGTCTCACCCCACACCCTGCTATGCACTTAGGATGCATTCTCTCACTGGATGAACATTTGTTAATGAGGAAGCTTAGCTGCAGGGGGGTAAGGAACTTGTGCAAGTTCACAGAGCTGCCAGCTCTGGGCTGTTGACTGCAGCACTCATACCTTGACCTCTATGCTATGCTCACTGAGGGTCAGTGTCCTGGGCCAAATCCCACGTTCATGCTGTCACATGCAACACGGTCACTCTCCAGATCAGAGACTCACAAAACATCCACTGCATAGCAGAGGAGACCAACCACCCAGGCACCAAGGAGAAGAGATTGCCCAGGGTCACTCTGCTAGAAAGTAGCAGGGCCAGAACTAGAACGCAGACCCAGTGGCTGAAGATGCAGCTTTCTCACTAGGAAGGGAGTCACCTAGAGGTGCTGGCACATGCCTCTCCTCCCTCTCTGACAATGTCTCCAGATACAGGTGAGAGATGGCTCTGGAAGGCAGGGACCTAATTCTCCCAGATGACCAGATGAGGAAGGAGTATGAGACACAAATGGACAGTCCCTTCTCCCTGGGTCCCTGGGTCCCTGGGCAGTGGGGAAGGGGGAGTCCATGAGTCGGCCTGGAGTTTCAGCTTTGCCACTCATTTTCTGGGTGGCCCCTAGTAATTCCTTCCCCCTCTGAACCTCAGATCAGAGGTTCACCCCTTTGGGATGGCAGCTGAGATGTAACAAGCACTTCTAAAACAAATTCCCTAGCAGGCCTTGAGGAAGGCGGGAGTGTGGCTGCCCTTCTGTATGGCAGTCCAGCTACACAGCCGGGCAGAGGCAGGGCCAGGGTTCAAACCCGGGCCTGTCTAGTACCAGACTCACAGCTTCCTCCCAGGGCTCCCCATTCCAGCATTCTAGAACTCTGCCATTCTGTGACCCCAAGCCACCCCCAGCCAAGATCACCAACACTTGGCCTTAGCCCAGGGTTAGCCTCCAAGGAAAGAGGCCTCCTCTGTTCTTAAGAAGACATTGACCTTGCACTCAAGTAGGAGTCTTCCTTAAATCCTATTTCTCCCTCCTCCCCAGAGCCCATCAAACCCCAAGCAATGTGGCCCAATGAGGGAAGAAACAGAGGCGTCAGTGAAAGTGTCTCCAGAGGGGCAGCAGACTGGAGGCCTGGCCCTGAGGATGGCAAGTGTTGGTCAGGCCCCCTGCCCCTGCTTGGACACGAGAATGATGCTTATCGCTGCCCACCTCCATTCAGCCTGAAGCTCCTGCCACAGACCTGGGCCTCACCTGCATCTCTCTCTCCCTCCTCCTCTCCTTCCACCTACAGGGACCCCTTATACAATTAGAGTCATGGCTTAGGTGGCCCTGTGTCCATCTCCCTCCCTTCATCCACATTGCCACCTCTTTGGGTCAGGCCCTGCTCATCTCTTTCTGCCACAACCTCCCCAGGGGTCCCCAAACTCCACCTTCTCTCCAACCTGCCCTCCACAGTGCTGCCAGAATGATCTTTCTAACAAACCTGGCCATGTCCCTCTCCTGCTTGAGATGCTCCATGGCTCCCTGGGCCTCTCAGGACAAAATCCAGACTTCTCTGTCAGGCCCACAAGACACAGCCTCAGCTCCTGTTACCCTGCCACCCCCTTAGCTTGACTTCTGGAATGCTCTTCTTTGCCCAACTGCTGCAAGAACACAAACCTACTCATGGTTTCCCTGAGCATATGCTTGTTCCAAGTCTTTTGTGACTTTCTCCAAGCTATCTCTTCTGTCTGAATTGTGGTCCTTAAGAGGTACATAGCAAACTCCTATTCATCCTTCAACACCCTACTCAGGTATCATCTCTCTGGAACATTTCTTCACCACCTGCTTCTCCCAACAGCACTAATTATTATAAAACTTAATATGCACTTATACTTTACTAATTTAATAAAACTTAACATTGAAGTATTACTTATCTTAATAATACTTAACATTTATTGACAACTGTAACAATACCATATGCTCAGGCATTGTCCTAGATCTTTATAGGTGTCATTTAATTATCTATGAAGCAGAGTGACGTTTTAAAACTGTCCCCTCCCCCTTAAACCTGAGAAAGTTTGTAACTGCCTCGACCAACAGAGTACAGCAGTACTGAAGTGATATGATATAGCTTCCAAGGCTGGGTTCCAAAAGGCCATAAACTTCCCCTTGATTTTGAAATGCTCGCCCTTTGCACATTGCCTTCCAGGATGTTCCTCCAGAACCCACCCACCATGCTGGGAGAAGAGAGGCTGAGTGTGGGTGCTTTAGTCAACAGTCTTAGCTGAGCCCAGCCTTGTAGTCACGCACGGGGGTGAAACGCCTCCAGATGAGTCCAGCTGTTCACATCACTCTGAGTTGTTCAAGTCTTCCAGCAAAGGCCCAGACATCACGGAGCTGGAACAAGCCATGCTATTGTGCCCTTCCCAAAGTCCTGACCACAGAACCCTCCACACACAGTAAAATGGTGCTTGCTTTACACCTCTGAGTTTGAGGTGTTTATTAGCTAGCAATAACCGTCACAACTAGATCACAGTCTAGTCCATTTCACAGATGAGAAAAATGAGGCAATGAGAAGTTAAGTACTTACACAAAGCCCTACATCTAGTCCTAAGTCTAAATCTAGCCAAGATTTAAACTCAGAGCTCAGGCGCGGTGGCCCACACCTATAATCCTAGCACTCTGGGAGGCCAAGGCGGGTGAATCACTTGATCTCAGGAGTTCAAGATCAGCCTGAGCAACAGCCAGACTCCATCTCTACTAAGCAGAAAAAACTAGCTGGTTGGGTGGTATATACCTATAATCCCAGCTCCTTGGGAGGCAGAGGCAGGAAGATTGCCTGAGCCCAAGAGTTTCAGGTTGCTATTAGCTATGATGACACCACAGCACTCTACCCAGGATGACAGAGTAGACTTTTTTTTTTTTTTTTTTTTTTAAACTCAGGCAATTAAGTTGAGTTCTGGCCTGTGGGCAGGGACTGTGTCTCACTTCCTCTATTCCCAGCACTGGCTCAGTCTCCGGCCCAGAGCAGAAGCTGAGAACAGGTTTGCTGAACTAACCTGGGCCTCCAAGAGCAGCCCCTGCAGAGGGGTGAGAGTGGGGCCCCAGAAGCTGAACAAGGCTGCCTGTGACTGTCTCCCCACAGAGTCCCTCCAGCACCACCCTGCTGACCCCAGGCCCTCACCCCACCAAGCCTTTGGCTCAACACCTGTTTAAACTGATGATCTTCTGCCCAGCCGCTCCCTGGGCCCCAATGGCACAGCTGACAGCTTCATTAAAAATAGTTACCATCAGCTCCTCTCAGCCCAGCAGAGCCACGAGCGCGTGTTACCACTGACCCACACCCCAGCCACCTCGCCACCCCTGCCACCACCACACAGGACAGCCCAGCTCAGACTGGAGCATTTAAATCTCCACTAGTCCTACCCATGGGCACCTTTCCTCCTGGATCTGGAGGTCAAGGATAACCTCTTAAGTCTGAGGCCCCGAGATGGGTGAATCTACCCTCAGTGGACTCACCACAGAGGACGGACACCAGGACCAGGAGTTAGTGCAGACAGGTGGGTGCAGGTGTCGGCTCTGTGCTGGGAGGTCACCCGACCTCCTCCCTCTTCTGAATCTACCTTATAGTTCCAAGAGTAAAACCTCAGACTGGTTCTTCAGGGGTGGAATTTTCAGGAGCTACACAGGCTTCTGAGGGCTATTTTATATAGAAAGAGACTTCTCCCTCAGTCTCACTGTGCCCCTAGATTGCCCTGAACTCTGCCCCTGGGAGACCTCAGGCAGGTCACCTGACTCCACCCAGCCTCTTCCCCTCGAGGGCTGGTGTAAAGCTGGACTCATAAACACCCTTCACGTCACAGGTAGGGCAGGTGCTCGGCCAGGGCCAGCTCCATGGATTCGAAAAAGAAATAAGCAGGACAATAAAACACTTGCATTTGCTGCCATCTCCCTCCATCCCAGAGCCCCTTCTGTGTGCTTTTCCTCAACGAATGCAAGTATTCATCCCCACAATCACAGCAGGTAGACAGTGTTATCATTCCCACTTTACAGATAAGGAAACTGAGAATGTCCAGATTCTTAAAGCTAACAAGGCAGGCCACATCCAAAGGGATCCGCTTAGCACTCTGCACCCATATGAAGTGCCTAGAATAGCCTGTGGCACCCACACTAGGTGGTCAAGGATCCTTAATTAGCCCCTGTCGCGTAGAGTGGGCAGAGGGACTGGGACGAGTGGACCCACAGAGGGGGCTCCAGCTCTCCCCTACAGAGAGTGGTGGGCAGAGCCTCCCCACCTGGTGGAGGTCAGGCTGGACCCCAGCCCACCCACCCCCACCCTGGCACCCCACCCTGGCACCATGTTGATGAAGACAGGGAAACCATCACCAGCTCGGCTTGTCCTTTTGTCCTTCTGTTTTCATGAGGAAGGGATCCAAGAGTTATTTACTGCAGGGATTTCATCGAGATGTTCTCGCCCTTACTGTACATCCTCTAAAGGTGAAATAAAAATATCTAAAGGGGAAAAAAAGGCTTTTTATTCGGCATCGTAAAAGCCATTGGCAGCCGTTCCCCTGGAAGGGGACAAAACAGCATAAAATTTTGCAGTGACATTGTTGTGGGAGAATCTTTGCAGCCAGCCTGAGTGTTCGGAGCAGTGACTATTGATGGGGCTGCTGCTAACAGGGTCCCAGTACATGACATTGGGCTCCCTCGGGTGTGTCTGCAGCTGCACCCTGGAACCTGCAGCCAGGTCAGCACTGAGTAGGAGCTTCATAAACACCTGTGCAGTGCAAATATGAATAAAAGAATCAGCACAGGAGAACTCATGGCACCCAAGCTGGGCCACCTGAGGCCCACTCTTGGCATATCACCGACAGGTCACACTCTCACTTTTGTTCCTCTACCTGAGGGGGTTTTGACCCAGGCTGCCTGCCCACGTATGCCTGTCCAATATTGCCTCCGTGAGCCCCCATTTCCAGCCCTGATCCTTAAAGGGCCTCCTCGTCCTCTGGCTGAGTCCTCCACTCTGTGCTCCTCCAGCAGGGGCCTGTGTCTCTCTCTCCCCCAAGAGAAATTGTGCTCTTCAGGATGGCAACCCTGCTACTTTAAAGGCCCAAGAAGTGTTTCTCAGAGGAAGGAAAGAATGAATGACATTCACATAACATCTTAAGAAGCATTTTCCTACATGCCACTTCAAGACCTCTCTTTGTACTCTGGGAGGCCAAGGTGGGTGGATTGCTCGAGCTCAGGAGTTCGTGACCAGCCTGAGCAAGAGCGAGACATCATCTCTCATAAAAATAGGGGGAAAAAAAGCTAGCCAGGCCTTGTGGCAGGCGCCTGTACTCCAAGATACTTGGGAGGCTGAGACAAGAGGATCGCTTGAGCCCAGGAGTTTGAGTTTGCTGTGAACTATGACGATGCCATAGCACTCTACCCAGGGCGACAGAGTAAGACTTTCCCTGCTCCCCCCTCTCCCCGACTGCCGCTCCGAGCTCCGGGCTCCTGCAAAGCTAGCGCTGCCACCATCTCCTTTTAGCCGCCATCATGATTAGCTACCAGGACCTCATCAGCCACGATGAGATGTTCTCCGACATTTACAAGATCTGAGAGATGCTTGGAGGTGGAGGGGAAGATGGTCAGTAGGACAGAGGGTAACATTGATGACTCGCTCATTGGTGGAAATGCTTCCGCTGAAGGACCTGAGAGCGAAGAATCAAAGGCAAACTTGAAGAATAGAAACCAGAAAGAGTAAAACCTTTTATGACAGTGGCTGCAGAACAAATCAAGCACATCCTGGCTAATTTCAAAAACTACCAGTTCTTTATTGGTGAAAACATGAATCCAGATGGCATGGTTGCTCTCCTGGACTAGCGTGAGGATTCTGTGACTCCACATATGATTTTCTTTAAGGATGGTTTAGAAATGGAAAAATGTTAACAAATTTGGCGATTACTTTGGTGGATCATCACCTGTCGTCATAACTGGCTGCTGCTTATCATCCACACAACACCAGGACTTAAGACAAATGGGACTGATGTCATCTTGAGCTCTCCATTTATTTTAACTATGATTTATTTGGAGTGGAGGCATTGTTTTTAAGGTAAAACATGTTATGTAGGTTGTTTAAAAATAAAATGCATTTAAACTCATTCGAAAGAATGCCTTTTCATTTAATACACTTTTAAACTAAATCCATCCTATAGTGTTCCTGAGAAGCTACAGACTGGTGGTAGGCCACCATTAGAAAGCATAAGACTGTCATCAGATAAATTCTACAGTGGAAACCACTCTTGAGACTGGAATGTAAAGGAACCAAAAGTTTTAATTCTGAGTTATAGTAAAGGGAGAGACCATGCTCATAGCAGTGCCAACACTTGAAGTGGAGCCTTAACACATTTCATCACCTACAACGGAAGTAGTGACTGTGGAAGAAATTACCAAGAGAATAAAAAGAGACCAATTCAGTTGGGGAAAAAAAAGTGTTCTCAGGAATTTAACCAATGCTCGCCTCTGTCCCTAACAGATAGGAGGAGTCCCATGACTTCTGTCACCCTGGTGTCTCACAAAGTCTTCCTGCCTCCTTCTTATTACTCCAGGACACATTTGTGAGCCTTTCAAGTCACTCAGAGAAAACTAAACAGTGACAAGTGGTTTGGATGGTAGCTCTCCCTTCCTCTAAAACTGCTGTGGCTCCCCATTACTGAGAAGATAAGCAATCAAAGTGACATCGAATTACACTCATCCCATGTTTTAGTATATTTCCTCTAACCCTCACAGCAATCCCCTGTAAGGATGGAAGAAGCTCCCATACTACAGATGAAAAACATTAGGCTAACACAGAGGAAGGGCCATGAATCCACTAACTGACAAAGTTAGGATCAGAACCCAGCTCTTTACAAGACTGAATATGAATGATAATTAGATGCCAATGTCAATCATGACTGCTCCCTGAGCCGTCCCTAATGGGCCATGCCCTAATCTGGGTGTTCTGCTTACTGGGGAGAGATCTTGCTGTTTCAGCAGAGCTATTGCTGCATAATAAACAGTCCAGAAGTTAGAGGCTTCAAAGAACAATGATTGCTTATTTCTTGTGATTCTCTGGGTTGCTGGGTGGGCCTGTTCTGTGTCTGTTGCCTGGATCCCTCATGTAGCTGCATTCAGTAGGTTGATGGGCAGAAGGTCTGAGAAAGTCTCCCTTATGCGTTGGGACCAACTGTTGACCAGCACTCCATGGAGCCCCTCTGTTGCTCTCCACAGAGCACCTCATCCCCCAAGAACTCTTAACATGGTTTCTTTCTCCAGCACACAGCCCGGACGTCCTTACAGCTTGGCCACAGTGTTCCAAGAGGGGAACCCGCATCTTAAGGGCCAGGCCCTGCATCACGTCCACCATACTCTATTGATCAAAGCCGGTCATAAGGCTAGCCCCAATGCAAGCAGAGCAGAGATAAACTCACCTTTTGGTGGGAGGAGTGGCATATGCATGTAAGGAGGGGAGGAATTGTTGGTGGCCATCTTTGGAAAGCATCTCTTACAGATGCAAATATGAAAGCAGAGAATGTTCAACAACCACGTACCCTACAGTGCTGTGTTGGGTACAGTGTTGGGTACCCTACAGTGCTCTGAAGGACCTGCCACGCAGCAACCGTGAAACAATCTTACCTGTCAAGGCTTTGTCCCTTATCCACCTGGAAAGCGTGTACGGGAAGGCTGGAACATTAATAAGGAGAGGCCAGAGAATGAGGCTGCCCTGGACAAGGGCTTTCTGGAGTCTTGTGATAGTCTTGGTCTCTTCTCATAGGGAAAGGAGGAGCTTCCCTCTCCTCTTAAACCAAAAGAAGGGTTTCAAGACAAGTATGGACTTAGTCACCTGAATGTCAGGGTAGGAATGGGTACCTCATTGACAGAAAAGGTTCAAGGGATGATTAAGTGATGTCACAGCAGAAAGAGGTGGCTGGGGGGGTTTCCTTTCCATAAGAGCAGATGAAGGCAGGGCCTGGGAGGAAGTGGTCTGGAAAGGGCCTCCTTGCAGACACCCACTCAGGTCTGTCTGGGGATGGACAGCAGGAGGCCAGGGGCTAAGGGGAACCTCATAAGCAGCAGAAACCACCCACGCTGGGGAGCTGCCACCAGAGCAGCCCAAGAAACTTCCAAAGTGTCCCATGACAGAAAGGATCAGCACTGGAAATGCCCCACCCCCTCAGGGCTCTAACCCTAGGTAGTGACTCTGCAGACCACATGACTTGACTCCTCACCTCTCCTGCCTCCTTCATCTCCAGCCCTGGGGACCCTAGGGCAGCAGAGGCAGGGAAGGAGTCGCTGCAGGCAGCCCAGAGCCCATCTGTGATGCCAAGGCAGGTGCCCAGCCCAAGGGAGACCCGAACTAAGAAGTGGCCAGGAAAAGGAAGTGGTTTTGAATTGGATGTGCGATTAAAGCTTTAATAATACAGAAGACAGAACTTTTAAATGACGATTGGGAATGGGAGAATGAGCTATTTATTAATTCCCTAGGAGGGAACAGAAAAGCTAAGGGTCTGCTGAAGATTTCATCTGGGAACAGGAAAGAATTATTCAAGAGAATGAATTAATGGGGTAGAGTTAAATATGAAATTACTTACTGCTTGCAGCCTAACAATTCCAGCTCCTGCTGTAAACTGGTTACATGTGTTATCAGTTTAGTGTAACGGTTAAGAGCAGGAACTCTGGAGCCAGACTGCCCACACTAACTATCCAGAATCTGATCTTGGCTCTGCTACTTTCCAGCTATGTGACCTTAGGCAAGTTATATAACCTCTCTGTGTCTCATCCATAACATTGAGACTAGTAACAGTACCATGGTGTTATAGTAACAGGTTAACATTGTGAAGAACTAAGTGATTATACACATAGCAGAGGATGTCTCCTCCTTGATAAGAAGTAGATGGTATGATAATTTATCCCCTAAGGCCCTATGAGATATAACTATCCCCACTTTACCAAGGCTCAGAGGTGTTACGTTGCCCAGGGTCATACAGCTAGTAAATGGTGGCAATAGAATTCGAACCTTTGTCATTCCTGTTCTTTACAATCAGACAATGCTGCTCCTCTTGTGATTTTGGAAAAGACCCAATCTCTGAGATTCAGTACTCCCATCTGGAAAGTAGGGATAAGAATACAATTTTACTTCATAGGGTTTTTGTGAGAGTACATGAGTTAATACATTGAAAGCATTTAGAACAATCCTAAATTAAGAAATAGCAGTGACAGCCAGTATCCCAAGGTTCAAATTCCACCACCAGCTACCTGTGCAATCTAGCAAGTTATGTAACTTTTCCACACCTTGGTCTCTCATTTCTAAAACAGGGATAATGATGGCGTCTACATCCTATGGTCAATATGAATATTAAATGTATGTAACATGTATAAATCTCTAAGACTGGCGCACAGTTCACAGAACATGCTATGAGAGAGTTCAGGAAGGCTCTGCCCTTGGGGTTCCAGTATTTCAGAAACTGAGGTGCCCTTGGGATTCCAGTATTTCAGAAACTGGATTTGGAGCAAAAAGTCTCCAGCCCAGAATTGAAAGCTAGCAAAGGGGTCACAGGGTCTAGGCCAAGCAGGAGTGTCCCACTGGAGCCAGGGACTATGGGTTGGGGGAGTCTGGGAGGATCTAAGTCAAGTCCACATGACCCCTGGCTCCTACCCCTGGCAAATCCAACAGCCACTCCCAATCCTAACTGGCCCTGGCCTGGCTCAGGACTCCTGAACCGTGCCATTTCTGAGTCCTGAGTCTCTCAGGAGAGTACACGGTGGTGATGGTAAAAGACCAGGTTTCCAGACCAGGGAGAGAGCTCCCTCCAGGCAGAGTTGCAGGTCTGGGAAGGCAGAGGTCTGCTGTCAGCTGGACAGAAGCTATGGCTTCTCCCTACCCTGAACAGCTCTATCCTTCCTGCAAGCAGATAGCTTCTGCAAGACTCTATTGCACCAGAAACGCTCCCCAAGCTTCCCAGGCAGACTGTTTCTGCTTGTCTCCACTGGGAGGGTTTTGCCAGCCATTCCTCCTGCCTCCAGAGGCTCCTACCAACTGAGGCTCCGTGTGAAGATGGAACCCCCAGGCAAAGTCTCTCCCCACCTGCTCTGGGAATAGATGAAGCATCTCTTACTTTCTGCTGCAGCTTTGAAAGGGTTCCTTTCAGGGCTGGCCCTGACAGCCCCAAGGTCATGGGTCAGAAGGCTTTCTTCCTCCCTCAGAGCAGCACCCCACTGCCCAGCAATGCAGCCTGCAGCCTGCAGCCTGCAACATTGAGGGCAGTTCTCCACTGCTAGGAGGGCTCCTTACCATCCTACAGCCAGGGAGCTCCCCACCTGGCAATGCTGTCCATCCTCTCAATGCCAGGCTGCCCTGGGCAGGATTCACGAGCTGTGATGTATACAGTGGCACACGTCCCCACCATCAGAAAGGCCCATCTTGGTTGAAAGCTCTGCTGTTGCCGTCTTGAAATTCTTAACAATACTTGAGTTTTCCTTTTTCACTTACCCCTAAAGATTATGTAGCTGCTCTGTGTCTGATCACTGGGAGTCCTTTATATGAACTTCCACACTTATTCCGTTGGAGCCCTCCAAGGCTTCAGACTAGATCTGTTCTTTCTATCCCAGATGGGCCAGGAGAGCCCCCAGGTGGACTCTGAACTGGAGGCAGGGACCAGGATGAGGCAAGTGCAGTGCCTAGGGCATGAAATTTAAGGAAGCCCTTGATGCCTTAGCCACACACATGCTTAACCTGCATTTCCAGGACACCAAGAGAGAGTGCCTTCTTAAATCTTTCACCCCAAGTGCCTCATTCAGTTCACCTGCTCACTGCCAGACCAGTGCTCCAGGCTGTAAGGTAGACCCCTCAACCATAACCTCTGGTGAGCTTCAAGCTCCCCCACCCCGTTTTCCTCACAGCCATCTCAGTCCTGACCATTATTCTACCCATCTCCCATGGCAAAAAGTAGGAGGCAGACAGAGAGCAGGGTACACGCTCACCAAGCCCTGCACCGTCACTGATCTCGGCAGCAGTCGGACTGTCCGTGGGCCACCAGCATCGTCTGAGAGCTTGGTAACAAAAAACATTTGTATTCCCTAAATCTGAAATTTTTAAAATGCAAAGAAATGCTAGATCTTGCATATTGCAGAATTTCCTTCTTTTGACAGCTGAACAATACCCCACTGTCTCTGTGTACCACATTTTGTTATTCACTCATCTGTTGGTGGACGTTGAGGTTGCTTCTATACATGGACTGTAGTGACCAGGGCTGCAGTGAGCGTGGAGTGCTCATCCTTCTTCAAGACCCTGATTTCAGTTCTTTTGGATCAATACCCACAAGTGGGATTGCTGGATCTCAGGGTAGTTCCATTTTTAATTTTTGAGGAACCTCTGTACTGTTTTTCATAGTAGCCGTACCATTTTGGATTCACACCAACAGCATGAAAGGATTCCAGTTTCCCCACATCCTCACCAACACTTGTTGTCTTTGGGGGTATTTTTTGATAATAATCATCCCAAGAAGTATGAGATAATGACATGGGTGAACCTTAAGAACATTATATTCATTAAAACGAACCAATAACACAAAGGCAAATATCTCACACTGTCCATGGGGGATTGGTCTCAGGACACCCCCCCCTCCCCCAGGGAAACCAAATCCACAGATGCTCAAATCCCTGATATAAAACAATATAGTATTTGCATATAATTTACATATAGCACATCCTCCCATATAGTTTATTTATTTATTTTTTTATTATTATTAAATCATAGCTGCATACATTAATATGATCATGGGGCATCATACACTAGCTTCATAGACCATTTGACACATTTTCATCCCAATAGTCAACATAGCCTTCCTGGCATTTTCCTAGTTACCGTGGCATGACATTTACA